>JACEFZ010010473.1:0-307500 GCA_014155875.1 Cepaea nemoralis | reverse complement strand
TATGGTTCCGTCGCCCTGCTACTGAGTGAGTGTGTGGCGCGATACTGTGAGCTGTGAATTTCGTGTGGAATGCTTTTGCATCTGTCCGCGGTTGTTTGTAGCGTGAACAACATTTTCGGAACGATGGCGGCTGACTGTAGCTGAATTGACTTGTTTGCCTTTTCGGTTCACGATTGCATTTTTCAGGAGATTCCTGGGAGTCGTCGCTGGAGCTACGGAGTTCGTGCTGTGTACGGCACTTTCGGTGGGTCGCCATATGGGATAAGAACCCGGGTCAATGAAGTCGTTCTAGTGACTGCCGCTTCCATCGACGATGAACTGTATTTTTCGTGGAAGACTTTTGTGTTGGCATTCTGGCAGCGGCATTATGCACAGTGTACCTGTGCGGGCTGTTGGCTTGCCGAGTCTCCTGTCTGTTCCACTTTTCACATAGGGCAGTGAGGAGCATTTTGTGTGATATTCACTGGCACAGGAACGGAGCATAATGGGGACGACCCGTTGCCGTGAAGTTGGAACCGTGATTAACTACTAATTGTCCAGGATTCGCCGCCGTATTTTAAAACTGGTTCTATGTAACATACAAGAACTCTTTTTCACACAACGTACTTCATTTGACAGAATGTAGTTTTTGCTTGTCCTATTCTGCTCTTTATCTCAGTGATGATTCTTCCATCTGATGTGCATGGATATCTGAATTTCTGCACTTGCCCCCAAAATAACGTGCTTTACGAAAAAAAAAAAAATACATACATTAGAATATAACGAGTACCATGGCTTTGTGAATAATGAGACACGTAATTTCATAATTCACCGACATACGGAGACAAGGGTTCGAAATCAGTCGCCAGAAATTTGGAAGTAAACTGCTGCTATTTTCGGTTTACAGCTGCCACGGGAGATTTAACGTCCGGAGCGTGGACACGGATTCTCATATTTGTTCGAGCTTGACTGAGGAGGGTAGACTATGGACTACTACCCCGGGTTCGTGTGGGGTGTAAAAAGTCCGTTTCTTATTTGTGAAACGTCATACAGATCACGGCATGAGTTGGACCGGGTCTGTACGAGCCAAAGGCAGAGTCGCAACATTTGAACTACTCATGATGATGATGATGATGATGATGATGATGATGATGATGATCATCATCATCATCATCATCATCATCATCATCATCATCATCATCGTTATCATCGTTATCATCATCGCCATTATAATCACTATTATCACTACCACCACCATCATCACATCATTATTATCATAGCTGTCATCATCATCATTATCATCATCATCACCACATCATGCGCCATGCCGATAGCCATGAGCGGTCATGGTTCGCTGTCTCACACGATCACCAGGATCAGGTATGAGTTCTTGTCATCTCTGGAACCACGATGTTCGTTCTTTGTATGACGTTCTCGTCACGGCCTTGCTGTTCTGTGGGCAGAGACACAACCAGATGAAGCTCGATCTTCTCTGCGGAACTTCACGAGTCAACTGGTCTAACCGGCCGGCGGGGAATTTTCCCTACTGCTCGAAGAAACAGAATAATCTGACTGACAGTTGACATCACTGATTTAAAACAGTAATAGCAACATTTCCGGTTTAGCCGCTTTGTTATAATCATACACGCGGATCCAGCATACTCGTGTCCACTGCCTAACAAGGATACAGATGAGTAATATGAAGATAATACGATTACTACATATATATAGTCATTTAATGTTTTTCATGTAGTTGTATCGGTGTGTGTTCGTTGCTCGTGTGCTGACGAAGGCATTAGCCGCAACGTCCATTTTATTATTTGTGAGTGTTCTAGTAAAGCGGATCGCCTACTTCTCGTTGCGCGCGCGCGCGCGTGTGTGTGTGTGTGTGTGTGTGTGTGTGTGTGTGTGTGTGATTTGTTCAGCTTAAGTAGGGGCTAAAGGGCAAGAGGGCCGACTTATTTACACCGGGTTGTATCCCAGCTATCTCAGTCTCTCTCTGGAGAGCAGCCGAAAGCGTGGCACAGAGAACGAACTCTGTAGCTTCAGCGACGACCCCTAGAGGTCACCGAAAACAAAAATGCACTATAGAACCAAAAAGGCCGGAGTTAGACACGAACCCCCAACCTTCTAAGCTGTTGGGTCCAAGTTACTGTCATCTATTTTTGGAGATCAGTTTCTTTCGGATACCTCCGGGGGTTATTAGTACGAGTAGCTCTTGTAGTACAGTGCTTAAGGCGATCTCGGATGTGGCGAATTTCTGTTGTGAAGAACAATAATGTATTGTACGCTGTAAATGCATTACTATAATGCTTGAACTCTTATAAGGAGAATTTCTAATAAGAAGAACTATTTCTTGGGCTCTGGGTGAGTTCGCCTTATCAGGTCTGTATTGTATTAGTAGTTTTAGTAGTATTAGTACACCCACAAGTACCCGGGGTAGTGGACCGTAGTCTAACCTTCTTCGACAAGCTCGAAACAACGTATGATGGTCTTCGTCAATACCAGAGGGATCACTGCACTCTAGCTCTTAAACTTCAGGTACGCTGATGCCATTACATAATCGGAGCAAAGGGTCGGAGCTGAATAAATCTCATCTCATCTTGTTCTCTGGTGCCGTGCGGCGTCGAGATAAAGCATAAACAGCGGGAGCGTGTCCGCTGATAGACTGAACGAAGACTGCAATAATAGTGTGACAGTTTCCGTGGCTGCATGGTTTAATGCGTTTGCTCCTGAACTTCCAGTGCGCTAATGACGGTGTCAGCGGATAGTGTCCTACATGCGTAATTTTGGACGTCAACGTTGACTTCTCGTTCAGAAAACTATGGCAAACTACTGAACGTACAATTGCATTGAAAATCAACTTGGATTGGGGTTGATTGCAACGTTGATTGCGAGGAACATGCAATATTATTTTTAGACGATAATGATGGTAAGGGTAAGTGTCGATAAAAAAAGCGATCACAGAACCCAATCCCCCCCCCCCCCTCGCCATCAGGCAAACTCAGTCGACTTCAGGGGTACTTGTAATTTACGTCCTAAGTCAAGGACGATAAATCAGCATTTTAGTCCAACTGTCTGGTGTAGGGGTTGGACCCCCTTATCTCGGCATCAGCGCACAGGATGTTTAAGAACACGCGTTATTATCCATCGGCCATGCTAACGTCCTGTATTTAATTTAATAATGATTATTTCGATGGAAAGGGTGGCAACGACTAATGACAACAACAAGAAAACAACATTGATGCTAATGAAAAGTGGGAGGAGGAGGAGGAAAGGGAGGGGGAGGAGGAAAGGGAGGGGGAGGAGGAAAGGGAGGGGGAGGATGAAAAGGGGGTGGAGGAAACACGACAAACAGCTAACATACAACACTACCAGTAGTCAAGTCAAGACATGGCAGCTGATGCTAGACTGCACGGCTCCAGATGACGATCATGATATGTCACTCCGTCTCACATATCAGTCAACGCCAGAGAACACTAGCAGATAATAACATCGATCATATATCATCCGGCAGATGACAGAAAGCAAAGATTATCCCGATCTCACAGAATCTTTCTTTCCCTCGACTCCCTTCTCGTCCGTGGCGCATTTTCCCTCGGCCTGCTGATGTATGTCACTTCATTTCTGATTGGCCTGTAATCAAATCTCCACCAATCAGAAAACGGGTATTAGACTTAACGAAAGCCCTCTTCAGATGAGGAAAGTTTCCACAAGGTGTCGGCCAGATATTTCTATGGTAATCGATTTGTATCATTTTAGTAGAAAATGAATACATACATAGACACATTTGCTTGTGACCATTAAAAAAAAAATCACTTTGAAATTGAAACCTGGTGGTATTTAAATATACTAGACTGATAATAGAGATATATACTCGTCCGATAATATAGATAATGAGATAATATAGACATATGTCTGTTTGTTTGTTTGCATATCCTTTACAGGACATTGCTGTCAACATCAGCATCCTTCAGCTGATTGTTGATTTCTTGACAAGATTACGCTCAGTAGTTTGCCATTGCTTTCTGAGCGGCCGGCTCACATACCCCGTAAGTTACCGACGCGATTTGAACCACTGCTGACTCTCGCCGTCGTCACGTTACTTAAGAGAGTATACGAGATTACGGAGAAAAGTCGCTAACCTCTAGGCCAGGAAGCCATCATATAGTCGTATACTAGTTTGATAATAGCAACGAAAACACATTTTATGTGAGTACTAAAATGTTAGTTGCATATCCTTTACAGGATGTTTGCACTCAACATCAACATTCTTTTGCTGTTGTTGATGCCTTGGCAAGTTTACCTTCAGTAGTTTGCCATTGCTTTCTGAACGACCGGCACCCATACAATTTACGTAAAAACCAGCGCAACGCGATCTGCAGCCAAATCGCGCGCAGCTGTGTTTCAAACGCGGGTATACGGGATGGCGAACCGCGTTTGTAAACCCTTCGTCACGGAGAACGGCATATGAGTACTACAGTCTTATAAAACTTGGGCAAATGAAATAATACGTAAAGTGGAGCTGATCATTTTTACAATCTTCAGTGACGAAATTAACATTGCGGATATGAAGCTTTCGTCAGAACATACCCAAAAAAAAAAAAAAAAAAAGCTTGCTTAAAAGTCGACAGGGTCGACTTCATTGCACCGGGGTTTTATCCCATATGGCTCGGTCTCTTTCCGCAGCGCGGAAAGCATTGCACAAAGCACGAACTCCGTAGCTCCAGCGACGACCCACAGGTGACTCCGAAAATATTCACTCGTGAACCGAAGGACGCGGTCCGGAATCGAACCCACAACCTTCGGATCCCGAGTGAAACGGCTTGACCACTTCGCTACGGAGACTCCCGTCAGAAAACACACACACACACACACACACACACACACACACACACATACACACACAACATAAGTACACACACAATTACACACACAATTGCATACACAATCACGCACGCACGCACGCGCGCGCGCGCACACACACACACACACACACACAGACTCGGTCTAAGATTTGACAACGCTGATTGAATACATGAAAAAGTTCGGATTTGTTTCTTTAAAGTAATCACAAATACAAATCATAATTTCTTAGCAGTTTACTTACTGATTATGTGACTGATTAGTGACTGACTGATTGACTTAATTACTGATTAATTTAGTTATTGACTGTATGTTTAACTTGATTACTGAATGACTGAATGAATTACTGAGTGATAGACTTGATTGCTCAATGATTGATAAAATTAATTGTTTAATGACTGAGTGACTTCTAAACTTTATTACTAATTGATTGCTTTACTAGATTACTGACGAATTAATTGACTTGATTACCGATTGACTGATATACCAAATTACTTAATGATCGACTGTATTACTGACTGATTGATTATCTTGATTACTGAAGAATTAATTGATTATTTTGAAGACTTATTGACTTAAGGACATTAATTTGATGATTTGCTGGCTAAAGAGGCTGATTAATGTGATGGCTTACCGAATTAAGATTTATTATTTTAATGACCTGCTGACTAACTGCATTAATTAATTTTATGATTTAATGATTAAAGAAATTGATGACCTATTGACTAACGATATAAATTAATTTGATGATTTGTTGACTAAAGAGATTGATTACTGATTTCCTGGGTTGCTGATTTACCGACAAACACATATAGTATTCCACATGCTAATTTATGAGACGACTAGCTGACCCGGCCCGGCTTCGCCCAGGCCCTGGAGGGAATCTATCTATCTATCAGTCTGTCTGTCTGCTTGTTTGTCTGTCTGTCTGTCTGTCTGTCTGTCTGTCTGTCTGGCTGACCCGGCCCGGCTTCACCCAGTCCCTGGTGGGGAGCATCTCATTTAATTCATATATGTAGTCATATAAGCTCTCCCGTTCCCGACTATCTGTTTGTCTGTCTATCTGTCTGTCTGTCTGTCTGACCCGGCCCGGCTTCACCCAGTCCCTGGT
The DNA here is from genome assembly GCA_014155875.1 of Cepaea nemoralis. Taxonomy (NCBI): domain Eukaryota; kingdom Metazoa; phylum Mollusca; class Gastropoda; order Stylommatophora; family Helicidae; genus Cepaea; species Cepaea nemoralis. Next base: position 301,544 of record JACEFZ010010473.1, on the reverse strand, counting down.
GGGGAGCATCTAATTTAATTCATATACGTAGTCATATAAGCTCTCCCGTTCCCGACTATCTGTTTGTCTGTCTATCTGTCTGTCTGTCTGTCCCGGCCAGGCTTCAGCCAGTCCCTGGTGGGGAGCATCTCATTTAATTCATATACGTAGTCATATAAGTTCTCCCGTTCCCGACTGTCTGTCTGTCTATCTGTCTGTCTGTCTGACCCGGCCCGGCTTCACCCAGTCCCTGGTGGGGAGCATGTCATTTAATTCATATAAGTAGTCAAATAAGCTTCCGTTCCCGACTATCTGTCTGTCTGTCTATCTATCTGACCCGGCGTGGTTTCGCCCAGCTCCTGGCGCACAGTAACTTAAAAGAATGTCCTTCCACACACCATTCATTATTTTTAATGAAAACTGTTTTTAATCACCGACATGACAGTTGATAAGTTCTTTAAGCAGAAAAAGATGGGTTACAATGTTATGCATTATGCATTATTTTTATGAAAACTTTGAAAATGCCTTAAAGATTATATCATTATTTATTATAACTCATATGCCTGAAAATAACTATAGACAAAGAGTAAGTCCAACAATATGACTATAAAGTATATAGAAATGTTATTAAAAGTTACGCCCCTTGAAATAACTTTTCTAGAGTGAAGTCCCCCTGCTATATAGAAATTATATAATAAAAAATGAAAAAGTAAATGTTATTAAATAAGTAGAAGATTTTACACTAAGAAACTATTATAGTCGGTTGCACAGGAATGAAAGGAAGACGTGTAGAAAATTTCATCTCAATCGGATGTACATTTATCGAACGCATCCAATACAAAGCTGACCGCAAACACACAAAACCACAAAACCACATACACTCTGTTTTATAGATATAGATGTATTTACTGATAAATGTGTTTACCAAATGGATAATCGAGGATCAGCTGGCAAGGAGACGGGTTGTCTGCCGAACTTACCGCGGGACATCTATTCGACCCCCGACAAAGCTCAGAGTTCTGAAACATTACGTGGTATCGAATAGATGTCCCGCGGTAAGTTCGGCAGACAACCCGTCTCCTTGGCCAGCTGATAGGATTACCCTCTAATCGACAGAGAGGTTTGTTTAGAAAATGGCTGATTAATATAATTATTCATTTACCGACAGAGATTTGTTTAGAAAATGGCCGATAGACAGAATTATTCTCTTACTGACAGAGAGATGATTTATTTACAAAATAGCTGATTTAGAATTACTCAATCCATCCATCATGTGCCATGCCGGTAAGCGTGGGCGGTCATACTTTGCCATCTCACTCGATCACCAGCGTCGTGGATCAGCTCCGTGTTCCTGTCTCGACCATGCCACGTGGCCAATCCATCCAGGTATTTAGTTATCGGTCTTCCCCCTGGGTCTCTTCCCTTCGATCTTGCAAGTTGTCACCAAGTTCTCCAAGTCATTTCTTCTCATAACATGCCCAAAAATTTTGACTGTCTGCGTCTAATGTCTCTAATCAGTTTACGATCTTCATTTGTTTCTTGAAGGACTTGTTCATTGGTTTTTCTATCCGTCCATGGTATTCTTTGCATTTTCCTCAGAAACCACATTTCCACAGCCATCAGCTGTTTTTCAGCTTGACTGCTTATTGTCCACGCTTCACATCCATACAAAAGTACAGGTTCTATGTAGCACCTCAACACTCTTTTTCTTGTTTCAATTGATATCTTTTTATTGATCAGTATGTTTTTCATCTTGCAAAAGGCTACCTTCGCAATGGCAATTCTTGTTCTAATCTCTTCAAGGCATCTCCCATCAGATGTTATGACTGTGCCGAGATAACTAGTATCGATTCACTTGCTTAAGAATATGCCCATTTACTCGTATATCACATTGTGGCATTTCCTTCTTCCCAGTGACGACCATAATCTGTGTCTTCTTAATATTCAGTTCTACCCTAGTTGTTCATTATGTGCAACAACCGCATCTACTAAATTTTGCAGGTCTTTTTCATTGTCTGCAATCAAGACTGTATCATCTGCATATCTAATGTTATTGATGTATCTTCCCCCAATGTTGATTCCTTCCATATCTTCAATATTTCTGAATATATTTTCACTGTACAGGGAAAAAAGATCTGGAGACATTACACATCCCTGTCTCACACTTCTTTTAATAGGCTGATATTGACCTACATCGTTATCAATTCTGATGGCAGCTTGTTGTTTCCAATATATGTTTTTTACAAGTCTAAGGTATTTTCGATAAATTTGTAGAATTTCAAGCATCCTTATCATGTCGACATGTCTCACTTTATCGAAAGCCTTTGTGTAAATTTGTTCACAAAATAGCTGACAGAAGCATTACTCACTGAAAGATAGATTTGTTTAGAAAATATTTGAAAGAATTACACACTGACAGATATATTTGGGTTATAAAATAGCTGATATACAGAATTACTCATTGGCGGGTAGATTTGTTTAAAAAAAAATAGATATACAGAATTACTAACTGGCAGAAAGATGTGTTTTACAAAATAGCTATTATACGGAATTACACACTTATTGACAAGTAGATTTGTTTACAAAATAACTGATAGAAAGAACTGCTAACTTAGTGACAGATAGATTTGTTTCAAAAATTGCTAATATACGGAATTACTCATTTACTGACAGGTAGATGTGTTCGCAAAGTAATTGATAGACATAATTACTCACTTACAGCTAGCATGTTTTAATAAAGTAGCTTATAGGTAGAATTACTCACTTGCTAACAGATAGATAGGTTTACTGAATAGCTTGCTTGCTTGTGTTCGTTGGCTTGAGCTCCAACGCGAAGTCCTGTATGTCGGATGAAGACATCCTGTTGTCCAACATCAGTGTGATATCATACCGGACCTGAGGTTTGCGTGAGTATCTGTTGTCCCATGTCTGGCTTATTGGTGTGCAGACTGGTGGTTCCTCGCCGTACAGGCAGACACTCTCCTGACTTCGGAGGAATCGGCGATCCTACTGACTTTAGCCAGGACCCCGAAGGGACCTGTTGCCCAGGACGCTCGACGAGGACGCGTCAATAGGTCTTGGCCAGTACTATAACCCGGCCCTGGTGCCTTGGAAACACCTCTGCGTCCCACTGAATTGCTGATTTCTAAGATTACTTCTTAGCACACAGACATATTTGTGTAATGTTGGGCTTCTTGGCAAGATTAATCGTTTATTAACAGACATAACTATTTACTGTCATTTACTGCCTGTAGTATATTGCTGTGCAGGGCATGGGCCCTTCAGCCTGAGCGGATGCCAGGTTATTAAAGTCGCCGCGAACTGTGCAGGTTAGGATTTTCTTTTTATCCCCGATAGAAAAAATGTCCACACCTTACAAAGGATTCGAACGCGGGTCTTCCGAAGAAGAACCCTTAGTTCCTAGCCACTCCGCCAGCCGCTCCCCAGAACTATTTACTAAATGGTTGATTGACACGATCACTCATTATTTTCTGATTGGCTTTACTGATTCACATAGCTAATGGGAGATTTACCTGACGCTGTGGAGGTCATGTGATTGCTGGGAGAAATAACTGACTGCTGGCGCTGACGAGGATGTTCGTCATCTACAAGCAACACCTGATACTCATTAAGTCTGCCGCACCCGGATGTCAGGGATTTTCTTTCAACTGTAACTAAATGTGAGACTCAATTTGACCTTTTCTACAAGATTGCCGTATCTTTGACCCGGACAGTGATGTCTCCAAGACACTGATCAAGTTGCTGTCCTGTCAACAGTTGAAACAAGCAGAAGGTGAGAATAATAAAGCCTCCGCGGTGAAGTGCTTAAGCCTCCGCCCTGCACTCCGATGGTTGTGGGTGTCGATTCTTCTTGACACACATTCTTCTAAGGAATCTAATTACCTGTTGTTGTAATTTTTCTTTTCTCTTTTTCTGTCATCATTTCAGGTTTGGCATTGTTAGCATATAGTTAGTATGAAGACTGCACCTGTGACTATGTGTTTTAATTGCTTCAGCTTAAGTTTTATGCATGCATTTATCTCAGCTGATGGATAACTCTGCAGTAAGCACCTGACGAGATGCAGCGAAATATGCCAGGCAATAAATGGTGCAACATATTGTTTGCGACTTCTGTGTTTAAATAACAACTAGAACTCAGAAATCATGAAACAACATACAGAGAAATGCGAAGAACTTAAGAATTCACAAACATAACAAATAGAATTGGGAATCCCTGGAAACAACGTACATAGAAACGTAGAGAACTTAAGAAAGTTAACAAACATAACAAACATAACTAGAATTAGGGTTTATGGTAACAACATACAGAGAAACATAAAGAACTCGAGAATTCACAATTCACAAACAAAACAACCACTATTAGGAAACGAGGAAACAACAAAGAAAAAAAAAACAGAATTATTAAGCCCGAAAATAGTAAACAGAAATATGCAAGATTCCCCAGGGAGGCAGGGCGAGTGAGTGATTCAGGTGATGGATGTGACCCCGACACGATGACCAGGCCGCAAGAACAACAGGTCAAACAGGCTGAACCAGACAGGAGCATGTGTGGGAAGGTGGAGAGGAGTAGTCAACCAACCCAAACTTGTGTGGTCAGTCGGTACATGGTGAGCGAGATACTGAGGAGGGAATCTGAGCACTTGTGGGCGGAATGGTTGGAAGTGGAGTGAGGATCATTTGACAATTAATTAACTTTGGTAATGAATGGTACAGAGAGAGGGACAGACAGACAGACAGACAGACAGACAGACAGATAGACAGACAGACAGACAGACAGACAGACAGACAGACAGACAGACAGACAGAGAAAGAGAGAGAGAGAGAGAGAGAGAGAGAGAGAGAGAGAGAGAGAGAGAGAGAGAGAGACTGCAGTTTGTAGCCCTGGAGACACAAAACAAGAAAGAACTAGGTGTCTTGTAATCCAGACATAGAAATGAGAATTAGGTTTCCGGTAAACAAAACAAACAAAAAAGACCTGCAACACGATTTATGAACACATAAAACAACAAACAGAAACAAAAATTAGGAATCCAGTTAACAACGAGAATTATTAATCCAGTTAACAACGAGAATTGGGAATCCAGCTAACAATAAGAATTAGGAAACGCAAAAACAATAAACGTAAACAAAATGTAACACCACCCCAGGCCCAGACGGCATCCGATATCGTGATCTACTGGTGATGACATGGAAGAACTGGCCAGAGAATTCAACACCAGTATCCAGAGGGGTCAGATCAAAGAGGAATGGCTACACAGCTACTTGCTGCCGCTGCCAAAACCGAACAAAGACCATTCCAAGACAAGCGGCTTCAGAATCATTACAATGCAGAACACTCCTGGCAAGTTACTGTAGAAAATTGTAGCACACAGACTTGCTTGTGACTTGGAGGATACAGACGTAACACTTGGAGGATACAGACGTAACAAAGAGTCATGGCTGAATGCGGCGGTCTTTGCTCAAGATGTTTACGAAGGATTTCAGGTCAGAGAAGAGACATGTGCGGCCGCCATAGACTTAGAGGACGCATATAACAGAGTATCCTTCGAGCACTTGATGCAAGCCCTCCTCAGACTGAAAGTGTCCCCTCACCTTGTACGATGGATAGCTGCAGTCCTGCTCCAAAGGAAGGTGGTGCTAAGATGCGGGAGTTGGTCTTCTGAGTCGATAACGATATGTCCAGGATTGCCGCAGGGTTCACCACTGTCACCAGTACTATTCAACATGTATACGGTGCCGATCACTGAACAACAGTTGGACGGGAGGGGTAGGACTCTGTCATTCGTTGACGACATCCTCGTGTATCGACAGGGTCGAGATAGACAGGCGGTTGCCAATGATATGCAGGGCGAACTAGATCGAATTTCCTCATGGTGTGCGGATGCCAGTGCCATTGTCAACCCTGCAAAGGCATCGGTTACATGGTTCTCCCTAAACAACCACAATTGTGAACACAGACCTGTCGGCAGTGAGAATGGGTGGGAGCATTTTGAGTAGAACCCAGTCGATGACATATCTTGGCGTGAGGCTTGATCGTAGCCTGTCCTTCAGAGATCATGTCGATTATGTCATAACGAAAGCTCGAAAAGGTTTGTCAGCAATGAGAGTCATGGCGACTGCCAATATCGAGCAAAGACTGCTAATACTTCTGTTCCAAGGACTGGTGCTTTCACCCATCGAGTATGCCCTGGCCATCCTTACTGTCAGCCCTACACAGATTGGAAGACTTGAAAAGGTACAAAACGAAACCATGCGCATCATTGTGGGCTGCACGGGAGGCACCAACTGTGTAGCAATGAGATACCTCCTTGACTTCCCGACAATGGAACACAGGATCAAGATCTGGAGAGCTCGTGCATACTTAAAAATAAGTGCAGATGAGCAGCACCCTCTGCATGAAGCTATATTCAGAGAAAAGGGTGACAGGCTAAAGAGGGGCAAATCATGGATGGGTCGGGCGGAAGGATATCATCAGACAGGTCTGCAGTCCTACCAGTATCAACCCCGGCAAGGAATGGGTGCCTGTGCCTCCAGCTTTTAAGTGCACCTTCTCCTGCATTATCACACTTTACAGACGTTGCAGAGAACAGAACCCTGCCACTGTCAATGCAGAGGTTAACGCGCTCATCTATGAACACTCAGACAGCCCCGAAGTGCTCATCTATACAGATGGATCTGGTGTAAAGAAGAAGAGAAGTGCATGGGCATTTACAGCTCGTTCAGCGGGCCGAACAGTCCAAGAATCCAGTGGTGCCCACACTATGCCCACGAGCAGCATGACGATGGAGGTGATGGCAGTAATACAGGCTTTCCTATGGCTAGAAGCACAGCATTATACCAACGTGTGTGTACTAAGTGATTCAATGAGCATGATTCAGAAGATCGAAGCTGGATCTGTACGTAGACAGTGGACTGAGTCGCTGAGGATGTCTGTTGTCCGTAAAGTCACCTTCATCTTTGTCCCGGGACAGGCGGGAGTCGAGGGAAATGAACGAGCTGATAAACTGGCTGGCTCTGCACCCCCTGCATATGGCCAGCCCATGGATCGTGCCGATGTTATTAACTTCCTTAAAGACATGTCGAGAACAGAAGACTTTGACATCAGTGAATCCACATCACTGTCCAGGATGAAAGACTTGGGAGTAAGAATTGGCACGTCCAGACGCGAGAGGTACATCGGGAAAACGAGGTGCCTCGTTAACCAACACAGAACTGGCAGTATTAGCAACCGAACGCTGATGCTTATGCTGGGAAGAAGATCTGAGCATCTATGGACCTGTCCAGAGTGCAATGAAGATACCCCAACTGTTAAATGATAACTGAAAATGTAGCAACACAGAAATTCACGAGAGAGAGAGAGAGAGAGAGAGAGAGAGAGAGAGAGGTGGAGAGAGAGAGAGAGAGAGAGAGAGAGAGAGAGAGAGAGAGAGAGAGAGAGAGAGAGAGAGAGACGATAATTAGGAACGTAGCAAACAACAAACAGAAACAAGGAGTAGGAAACTTTAAAATAGCAAAGAGAGACACCGATCAGGAACAAAATAAAGAACAAACAGAAACAAGAATTAGGAACATCGAAAGAGTAGGTGATAGACACAAGTCTGCCTACTCGGTTTACGGGGATTCGATCACTATTGGTGTGGACTCGATTTTTTTTTTTTTTTAAATTGACCATGACTCCAAAGTCGGTCCAGCCATGGCATGTCTTGAAAAGTATATGTTTTTTAAGGCTTGGTTGACCCGTGAGCTCAATACATTCTTTCAAACTGTTGCGATGGAGACTCGAACACTTGCCCTTTTTACCAGTAGACAAGTGTACTAGCTACAGCGATACCACGCCATCCCAACGACCAAATAACAACCAAAAAAAAGGCAGGGCGGGGAGGGCAATGTGTGCACGTGACACGGTTAGAACAACATCGATGACTGTTACTTCTGGAGACGGCTGCCGCTCTGCACGACACTGGCTGCTGACAATCTAGCCTTGTATGTCTCCTGCTGGCGGCCTAGAGGGCGGGAAATGAGACTTGTCCACATTGTCACCAGTTGATACAATCCTGGAATCGGCGTGGCTTCCCGCCGCCATTATCATCATCATCATCATCATCAGATAGTCACACTGGTAGTCTATGTGTTTCTCCTGTTATTTCTACGACCGAAACGATGCGAGGGTAATTTATATTTCCGTGTGTTACATTCTGTTGTTTCCCGTCTTCCCAAATTTTGATTCCGTTTGTTTGCTATATTGCCAATCCTTGTTTCTGTTTGTTTTCTAACTGTGTTCATAATTCCTGTTTGTGTTTTGTTCCTCCCCCCCCCCCCACCCCCGTTCATAATTGTTGTGTCAGTTTGTTGGCTACTGTGTTCCTAAATGTTGTGCCTGTTTGTTGGCTACTGAATTCCTAAATCTTTTTCTTTGGATGTTTTACTGTGATCATATTTATTGTTAATTTTTCGAGCCTGCTCCATGGTGAAGAGGTTACAGACGCCTTTCGTAATCCAGCAAACCGCGTTCGAAACAAAGCTGTGAGCGATTTGGCAGCAGACCGCGTTGCGTTAGGATTTAATTAAATGGTGTGGATGCAGGTCGTTCAGAAATGCAGTGGCAAACAACTGAACGTAAACTTACCAAGAAATCACATCCAACAATGCTGGAGTTGACTGCGACGTCCCGTAAAGGATATTCAACTTTTAAAACTTGTTTGTTTACCGTGTTCCTAATTAATGTTTCTGTTTACTGTTTCTTGAAGTTCCTAATACTGGTTTCTGTTTATTGTTTCCCGAGTTCGTATTTCATGTTTCTCTTTATTGTCTCCGGAGTTTCTAATTCATGCTTTCTGTTTATTGTCCCCGGAGTCCCTAATTCCTGTTTCGTTTTATTGTTTCCGAGGTCCATAATTCCTGTTTCAGTTTATTGTTTCTTGAGTCCCTAATTCTGGGTTCTGTCTGATGATTTATAGTTCCTAACACAGACAAACCAGCTATAGTCTGTTTACTTTTGTCTGCCCCAATATAAAATTCCATATCTCAGTAACCAACTGAGGGAAAATGATGTGATTTAGCATATAACTTATCATTATGTCCACCCAACAAAAAATGTTTGTTCTAGAGATTGTACAGTAGATTTCAAAGTTTGTTTATATGCGGTATATAATTTACGAGACAGAGATGAAGTGCATATTATTAAATGTATTACATCTTCACACGGACACATTAGCGCTGAATAGTTAATTTTCTCGTGGGACACGGGATTGGCCTTATGACAAGTGCCTCGCGTAGAGCCTTGTGTGGTCATCCGAACTGGCGGGAAATTACTGCAAGTTTGTTCGCGAGAAATCACTAGTTTTTCACCAAAACATCAAAGAAATGTCGCCGCTTTCCATGATTTAAGTTGCTTTTAGACCTATCAAAGACATATTCCTTGGGTGAGGGTAAATATAAGACGGCAGGAAAAATTTCATAACGATGCAACAGACAGTTTTCAAAATAATTGATCGTGAATGAAGGTATTCATTTCTGGACAGACTATAGTCATGTCACTCCTGTAACTGTTCCTACTACACCAGAAGGAGCCGCGGTGGCATTTGGACCAAGAAAGTGGTTGTGGTTTAATTCCCAGCAAAGACAGGTTTAATGTTTCCCGAACTACGGTCCTCAGGTCTACCCAGTCTCATGAAAATGGGCGCCGGACATTGTTCAGATTTTCTGGGTATAATCTGGGCAGACCGGCGTGGCAGAGATTTGTAACACGCTAAAGCTTTCTCTTATGATGGGTTGGAGTGGGTGCTGTATGGAATGAGACGGTGGAATGGAGGAATATCATCAATGGAATTGATCCAGGGAATTACAGAAACAATGGGATTGATGCAGAACATTATAGAAACAATGAGATTGATGCAGTATATTACAGAATCAATAAAATTAATGCAGAACATATGTAAGTTGCATGATTGATTGATTGATTGATTGATTGATTGATTGATTGATTGATTTAGGAACCGACATCACAGCATTCGGAGCATTCCCATAAGCGCTCCGTCCCCATCCTCAGCAGCCAGCGAAGAGTTCCAACACCAATAGTACCAGTAGCAATCTGAATATATGTCTGTCTCGCCTTTCCTCTGAGCGTCGAGCGTCGGCCAGATCCCCTCGTCACTCCTCGCTGTCTCATTCTTGCCAAACCATGGTGATCCATTCGCTCCTCCGAGGTGTACGCGTGCTCCCACATGTATGTCATGCATCAATACTCCACCAAGTTTTGCAGAGCCAACCAATCTGTTCGCCTGTTCATTCCCCAGCACACCAGCAAGCCCCGAAGAAAAGATCCAGACGACGCTTGCCACTTGTGACCTCCGAAGCGAAGCAAGCCACTCTGCCCGAAACTTGCCTGTCCTCACCTTCCTCCACCTGTAAGATGCATGAGCGCCTACGCCAGTTGGCAGGAAACATAATGATGATGATAACTGAGCTGTGTCTTTGTCTGCAGCTGCGACGTTGAGCTGTTGTCTGCAATTACAAAGTTTTGATATTGCTTGCAGTTACTAAGTTTTGCTGTTGTTTGCAATTAATGAGTTTAGCTGTTGCCGCTGGTTTTCATAAAATGTTATGAATGCCGATCGTTCAGATAACAATGGCAAACTAGTGAACGTAACCTTGCCAAGATCATCACCGCCAAAAAATGCTGAGGTTGAATGCGTTGTACTCTAAAATAGTGCTGTTGCTGAGTTGTGCTGTCTGCAATCAAAACGTTTTGCTGCTGTCTCCAAATTCCCAGTTATTTGAGTCTCCACATTCGGACTTCTAACGGAGTACTTTCAAGTCGGACATGACATTATTAATCACACCGATACTAACGTATCGATCCCATTAACACAGTCATGACCAGCAAATTCATTTCATTCACGGTGTCAGCAATCGAATACGACCAAGAAACCCGTTATCGACATCAAAACGAGTATCTCTGGCCCTAAAAGACCTGGACGAGGTGAAGATTGACGTCTGAAGGTATAATAACGGGATTGGCGACCTCTCAGACAGTGATTTGGCTGTCGCTCTTGTCATTCTAGACTGCAGATATTAATTTCGTGCGGGTGCCACCAATCGTTGGGCTAATATGTCCACTGTAGTAGCCCTGGCGTAAACCGATGGGAGAATGCTATAGCGTTGTGGTACTGGTTTGTGGTTGTAGTAGCGGCTGATGGGGTCTGTTTTGGAGTATGTGTGTGGTGTAGATGTTGTTGTGGGTGGTGTGGTTGTGGTGGTATGTGTGTGGTGTAGATGTTGTTGTGTGTGGTGGTTTTTGTGGTATGTGTGTGGTGTAGATGTTGTTGTGGGTGTGGTGGTTTTGGTGGTATGTGTGTGGTGTAGATGTTGTTGTGGGAGGTGGTTATTGTGGTATGTGTGTGGTGAAGATGTTGTTGTGTGTGATGGTTTTTGTGGTATGTGTGTGGTGTAGATGTTGTTGTGGGAGGTAGTTTTTGTGGTATGTGTGTGGTGTAGATGTTGTTGTGGGAGGTGGTTTTTGTGGTATGTGTGTGGTGTAGATGTTGCTGTTGGTTGGGTGGTTGTGGTGGTATGTGTGTGGTGTAGATGTTGCTGTTGGTTGGGTGGTTGTGGTGGTATGTGTGTGGTGTAGATGTTGTTGTGGGTGGGGTGGTTTTGGTGGTATGTGTGTGGTGTAGATGTTGTTGTGGGTGGGGTGGTTGTGGTGGTATGTGTATGGTGTAGATGTTGTTGTGGGAGGTGGTTTTTGTGGCATGTGTGTGGTGTAGATGTTGTTGTGGGTGGGGTGGTTTTGGTGGTATGTGTGTGGTGTAGATGTTGTTGTGTGTGGTGGTTTTTGTGGTATGTGTGTGGTGTAGATGTTGTTGTGGGTGGGGTGGTTTTGGTGGTATGTGTGTGGTGTAGATGTTGTTGTGGGAGGTGGTTTTGGTGGTATGTGTGTGGTGTAGATGTTATTGTGGGGGTTGTAGTTTTGGTGGTATGTATGTGGTGTAGATGTTGTTGTGAGTGTGGTGGCTTTGGTGGTATGTATGTGGTGTAGATGTTGTTGTGACTCTGATGGTTTTGGTGGTATGTGTGTGGTGTAGATGTGGTAGTGGGAGTTGTTGTAGATAGATTATTGTGTTTATTGGAGTATATTATGTGGTTGTTTGTAGTTCTTGATGTGACTGTATAAGCAAATAATGTGGTTGATGTAGGTAGTTGTTGAGGCTTTTGCTACAACCGACCTATTCAGGGGTTGAAAATGCGTTCAACCGTACTCATGGTATTATCAACGTAGTTCCCTATCAACTTCGCTAGACTGGTCGCCTCTATTAATTCCATGTCCATATGCTTTTATAGATCGTTTGTGTTGTCGGAGATCAGATATGTGTTGTCCTTGTGACGGTAATTGTTGACATGATAAAACAGGACTTGTATTTCTGGTCTGTCTTTAATCTGTCTCATTATTACTTCACTAGAGAGGGAGAGAGAGAGGGAGAGAAAGAGAGGAGAGAAAGGAAAAGAGAGGAGAGAAAGGAAGAGAGAGGAGAGGGGGAGAAATAGGGAGAGAGAGGGAGAGATGGAGAGAAAGAGAGGAGAGAAAGGAAGAGAGAGGAGAGGGGGAGAAATAGGGGGAGAGATGGAGAGAAAGAGAGGAGAGAAAGGAAGAGAGAGAGGAGTGACAGAGGAGAGGGGGAGAAATAGGGAGAGAGAAGGAGAGAAAGAGAGCAGAGAGCGAGAGGGGGGAAAGATAGAGAGGAAGAGAGAGGGTGTAAAGAGAGAGAGGAACAGAGAGGGAGAGAGATGAAGAGAGGCGAGACCAGTGTTTCCCAACCTTTTTTGTACCATGCCCCACTTACGCCTTTCTAAAATTCATATTGCCCATGCCCCCCCCCCCCCTCAACATATACATTATTTTTAATATTCAAAAATTGAAATATTCACTAAAGAAACTTGAATGATGGGTTTTAGGAAGAAATCACTAGGTAATTATTGAGCAAACACAGTAAGTAAATTTTCAAAACATATAATGGAGAACTGAAATTCAAGTACAAAATAATTTTAATGAAAGATTTTTCTATATTATTTTAATTATTAGTAATTATTTATTATTTACATTTAGTGAGATCCTTGCGCTTGATGCTTGCTGCAAAGAGATCTTATGTCAGGTTCCAATTTAGTTAACTTCAGTCTCAAGTCTCCCCGTTTTGTTATATTCAGCCGATTTCTTCCATTTTCGAATTGCCCCCCTTAACAGTCAAATTGCCCCCCTGTGGGGCGTGGGCCCCACGTTGGGAAACACTGGACTAGACAGTATAAGCGATAGATTGAGAGGCAGACAGTCAGACACATAAAGACATTGAGAGTAAGGGTCATTGCGATAGTGACAGACAGACAGATCGAGACACAGGGAGACATACATACATACAGTGAGACAGACACACAGAGAGAGAGAGAGAGAGAGAGAGAGAGAGAGAGAGAGAGAGAGAGCGGAGATCCAGTAACAAAACAAAGCGTTCTCTGACTTCGGCTGTGTCTGTACATGAGTGCCCACTTCGTTTTCTATATGAAATGTTTCTGTTTGTTACCAGTAAATTTAACATTTAAAATGTTTCTGTTTGTTACCAGTAAACTTGACATTTGAATGTTCTGTTTTGTTACCATAAACTTGACATTTGAAATGTTTCTGTTCGTTTCCAGTAAATTTAACATTTGAAATGTTTCTGTTTGTTACCAGTAAACTTGACATTTGAAATGTTTCTGTTCGTTTCCAGTAAATTTAAAATTTGAAATGTGTCTGTTTGTTTCCAGTAAATTTAACATTTAAAATGTTTCTGTTTGTTACCAGTAAACTTGACATTTGAAATGTTTCTGTTTGTTACCAGTAAACTTGACATTTGAAATGTTTCTGTTTGTTACCAGTAAACTTGACATTTGAAATGTTTCTGTTCGTTTCCAGTAAATTTAAAATTTGAAATGTGTCTGTTTGTTTCCAGTAAATTTAACATTTAAAATGTTTCTGTTTGTTACCAGTAAACTTGACATTTGAAATGTTTCTGTTTGTTACCAGTAAACTTGACATTTGAAATGTTTCTGTTTGTTACCAGTAAACTTGACATTTGAAATGTTTCTGTTTGTTACCAGTAAACTTGACATTTAAAATGTTTCTGTTTGTTACCAGTAAACTTGACATTTGAAATGTTTCTGTTCGTTTCCAGTAAATTTAAAATTTGAAATGTGTCTGTTTGTTTCCAGTAAATTTAACATTTTAAAATGTTTCTGTTTGTTACCAGTAAACTTGACATTTGAAATGTTTCTGTTTGTTACCAGTAAACTTGACATTTGAAATGTTTCTGTTTGTTACCAGTAAACTTGACATTTGAAATGTTTTCTGTTCGTTTCCAGTAAATTTAAAATTTGAAATGTGTCTGTTTGTTTCCCAGTAAATTTAACATTTAAAATGTTTCTGTTTGTTACCAGTAAACTTGACATTTGAAATGTTTCTGTTTGTTACCAGTAAACTTGACATTTGAAATGTTTCTGTTTGTTACCAGTAAACTTGACATTTGAAATGTTTCTGTTTGTTACCAGTAAACTTGACATTTAAAATGTTTCTGTTTGTTACCAGTAAACTTGACATTTGAAATGTTTCTGTTCGTTTCCAGTAAATTTAAAATTTGAAATGTGTCTGTTTGTTTCCAGTAAATTTAACATTTAAAATGTTTCTGTTTGTTACCAGTAAACTTGACATTTGAAATGTTTCTGTTTGTTTCCAGTAAATTTAACATTTAAAATGTTTCTGTTTGTTTCCAGTTAATTTACCATTTGAAATGTATGTCTGTTTCCAATAAATTTAACTTTTGAAATGGTTCTGTTTGTTTCCAGTAAATTTAACATTTAAAATGTTTCTGTTTGTTACCAGTAAATTTAACATTTAAAATGTTTCTGTTTGTTTCCAGTAAATTTAACATTTAAAATGTTTCTGTTTGTTTCCAGTTAATTTACCATTTGAAATGTATGTCTGTTTCCAATAAATTTAACTTTTGAAATGGTTCTGTTTGTTTCCAGTAAATTTAACATTTAAAATGTTTCTGTTTGTTTCCAGTAAATTTAACATTTAAAATGTTTCTGTTTGTTACCAGTAAATTTAACATTTAAAATGTTTCTGTTTGTTTCCAGTAAATTTAACATTTAAAATGTTTCTGTTTGTTTCCAGTAAATTTAACATTTAAAATGTTTCTGTTTGTTTCCAGTTAATTTACCATTTGAAATGTATGTCTGTTTCCAATAAATTTAACTTTTGAAATGGTTCTGTTTGTTTCCAGTAAATTTAACATTTAAAATGTTTCTGTTTGTTTCCAGTAAATTTAAAATTTTAAATGTTTCTGTTTGTGTCCAGTAAATTTAACATTTGAAATGTTTGTTTGTTTACAGTAAATTATCATTTGAAATGTGTCTGTTTGTTTCCAGTAAATTTAACATTTGAAATGTTTCTGTTTGTTTCCAGTAAATTTAACATTTAAAATGTTTTTGTTTGTTTTCAGTAAATTTAACATTTGAAATGATTCTGTTTGGTTTCAGTAAATTTAACATTTGAGCTGTTTCTGTTTGTTTCCAGTAAATTAAAAAAGGGGAGGTCAGTTCGGCCGAATGGATAAGAGTGCTCGTTCTTAAACATCCGGTGTGGTGATGCCGAGGTAACAGGTTCAAATCCTACACCGGTCAGTTGGACTAAAATGTTGACTTCTCGTCCTTGACTTGGAGACGTAAATTTCAAGTACCCCTTCTTCTTCTTTCGTTCGTTATAAGTATATCTAAATTGGGTTCACCAGATGGCGAGGGACATTAGTAATAAGGAAAGCTAATCCACATGGAAAAATCAGTCCAGTGCATTAGAAGTATAGGGTAAATATTGCCGGTCAAAGTTTTGTATTCACAACATCGCTGGACTCTCTACAATCTCTCTGTGTAAAGTTCATGAACATAATAGGTAAATACAAAAACATGGACCGGCAATATTTTCAAACACTGCACAGTCATTAAAAATACACCCTCTAGTAGCATGTGTGCATGTGTGTGGATTACGCAGGAGTTCAAAGCTAAGAGCCCCCCCCCCCCCAAAAAAAAAAAAAAGAATTCTGAGATTGTTCACGCAATGGTTTCAATATGCTGAAAATGTGATCATTTCATAAAGTTTCACTTTATGAAATTTAAAAAGCACACATATGGGTAGTTATGTGTCTCATGTGATCTCTGTTCGATTGACCAGACAACTAGAAAAGGATTTAGTCTGAAATTTACGGGGCAATAGAAACCGAGGAAGAACTAAAAACACACGGAGAAGAGCAGTAGTGATAGAAATTGATGATATGAGGAGGACGTTGATGGCGCGGCATGGGATAGCTAAAGATATAGGAGCTTGGAGTGAGTGGGTTGGGGGGCCTACGTCAGAAAATGCGACAAAGAATGAAAGAAGAAGATGAAGAAGAAGAATAAGCAGAAGAAGGAGGAGGAGGAATAGGAGGAGGAGGAAGAAGAAGAGGAGGAGGAAGAGGAGGAGGAGGAAGACGAGGAGGAGGAAGAGAAGGAGGAGGAGGAGTAGACCAAGAAGAAGAAGAAGAAGAAGAAGAAGAAGAAGAAGAAGAAGAAGAAGAAGAAGAAGAAGAAGAAGAAGAAGAAGAAGAAGAAGAAGAAGAAGAAGAAGAAGAAGAAGAAGAAGAAGAGTATGACCATTAGTTGTACTGATATTGTGATGAGCGCGGTTGGGCGAGGAGGGTCCGATACCTGGACTCGCCGCTCGCCACGTGAGATAAAGAGGGGCCAGCAATCCATCCACGAAAATGGGATGGTCCTAATACTTCACATCACTGTGCGTGGTACATATCACTTCGACATGTCTCGTTTCACTTAGACATGTTTTATATAACTGATAGAGGTCGCAAGCCACTTAGAATGGTTGTGTACACGACTGACAGTATCTGTATAGAAACCACACTGCTATAGACGTGCGAATTTTATCGCACACCCAACAGCAGGTCACTAAAGTAGAGAGAATACCCGACCCCTCCCTCTCGACCCCCCCCCCCCCGACACTCTCTCTCCACACACACACACACACACACACACACACACACACACAAACAAACACAAACACAGAGACCCCTTTGTCCTCATTAGCTCAGTACCTGGTTCTATTTTGACTGGAAATCCCTTCCCTGGGGCGGACACTGAAGATTAGCACTCAGATGGGGGGATTATAAGCCTCATTACGAGCCTCGGAGAGAGCGGCGGCCCTTTGCCTAGACAAGAGTGCTTTCGGACTCAACTGGGGAGATTGTCAAAGGTCCACTGCAGGTCTTGGTGTCTCAGGGACCTTGTGTTATAGTTTATTGAAGCAGGAAAAGATTGTAGAGAGTCTAGCCATGTAGTTTATTAAAGCAGGCAAAGATTGTAGTGTCCCGCATTGTAGTTTATTAAAGTAGGCAAAGAATGTATAAACTCTAGCGATGTAGTTTATTGAAGCAGGCAAAGATTGTAGAGAGTCTAGCGATGTAGTTTATTAAAGCAGGCAAAGAATGTATAAACTCTAGCGATGTAGTTTATTGAAGCAGGCAAAGATTGTAGAGAGTCTAGCGATGTAGTTTATTAAAGCAGGTAAAGAATGTATAAACTCTAGCGATGTAGTTTATTGAAGCAGGCAAAGATTGTAGAGAGTCTAGCGATGTAGTTTATTAAAGCAGGCAAAGATTGTAGTGTTCCGCGTTGTAGTTTATTAAAGCAGGCAAAGATTGTAGTGTCCCGCGTTGTAGTTTATTAAAGCAGGCAAATATTGTAGTGTCCCGCGTTGTAGTTTATTAAAGCAGGCAAAGAATGTATAAACTCTAGCGATGTAGTTTATTGAAGCAGGCAAAGATTGTAGAGAGTCCAGCGATGTAATGTATTGAAGCAGGCAAAGAGAGTAGAGAGTCTAGAGATGTAATTTATTGAAGCAGGCAAAGATTGTAGAGAGTCCAGCAATGTAGTGTATTGAAATGATAGTAGAGAGTCTAGGGATGTAGTTTATTAAAGCAGGCAAAGATTGTAGTGTCCCGCGTTGTAGTTTATTAAAGCAGGCAAAGAATCTATAAACTCTAGCGATGTAGTTTATTGAAGCAGGCAAAGATTGTAGAGAGTCCAGCAATGTAGTGTATTGAAACAGGCAAAGATAGTAGAGTCTAGAGATGTAGTTTAATGAAACGGGCAAAGATAGTAGATAGTCTAGAGATGTAGTTTATTGAAGCAGGCAAAGATTGTAGAGAGTCCAGTGCTGTAGTGTATTGAAACAGGCAAAGATAGTAGAGGGTCAAGAGATGTAGTTTACTGAAGCAGGCAAAGACTACAGAGAGTCCAGCGATGTAATTTATTGAAGCAGGCAAAGATTGTAGAGAGTCCAATGATGCAGTTTATTGAAGCAGGCGAAGATTGTAAAGAATCCAGCGATGTACTTTATGTAAACAAGTAAAGATTGTAGAGACTCCAGCGGTGTAGTTTATTGAAGCGAGTAAAGATTTAGGGCGTCCGTCCAGGCAGTTTACCAGGCAGATATTATCATCATTATCAGCTTCCAAGTTTACCGCCAAGAGTCGCGGGGAGGACTAGTTGACGTTCCAGCGCCCAATGGGTAGAATTCATCATCATCATCATCTGCCATGCCGATAAGTGTCGGTGGTCATGTTTTCCTCATCTCACCCGATCACCAGAGTCACGGATCAGCTGTGTGTGGCATTAGAGTGTCATTTCGTGTGATTGTACAAATTCTTTGACATCGTTAATCCTTTCTCTTCTCGTGCATCCTCGTGCTCTCGTAGCAGATCTTCTTTGCTGTAACGCTAGTGCTGGCAGCTGATGGTGTTGCATTCTAATTAGATGGCCGGGAGTCTCCGTGGCGAAGTGGTCAAGTCGTCTGACTCAGGCTCCGAAGGTTGTGGGTTCGATTCCGGGCTGGGACCTTCGGTTCATGAGTCCATGTTTTGGAGACTCCTGGGGGTCGTCGCTGGAGCTACGGAGTTCGTGCTTTGTGCGACGCTTTCAGCAGCCCGCGCTGCGGAAAGAGACTGAGCCATATGGGATAACAACCCGGCGCAATAAAGTCGACCCTTTCCACTTTTAAGCGACTTTTCTAACTAAATATCAGATAGCGATGGGAACGATTAGTAGTATGACTCTTCGCTGTCTGTTGAGCGAGGGTATGAATGTATGGGAATGTCCTGAGTGCAGTGATGTCGGTTCTTAACTCAACTCAACTCAGCTCTACCTAGATGGCCGAACTATTTGTTGATATTCAAACAAATCGCGCAGCAGGAACATGTTGTGGGTGTATGTAATGTCAGGACAACGTCTTTGGGGTGCTGAGAGTACGAGTGAGAGGGGGGTCAGTCTTTCCCTCCCGTAGTGAATGTCGAGTGCAAGCATCGAACCATTGTCCGACCGTGCACAAGCTATTGTGTGCGTAGATTTCTAAACTTTACGTCAAATATGGTGTTGTAGTTCTTCAGCTTTGTCTAGAATTCAAACTGTTACATTCTAGGAAGCTTTCAGCTTTGTATAGAATTCAAACTGTTACATTCTAGGAAGCTTTGCCAATGTGTGTTATGTTAGATGGAACTGTTATATTCTAGAAGCTATGACAATGTGTGTTATTTTAGATAAAACTGGTACATTCTAGAAGATATGTCAATGTGTGTTACGTTAGACAGAACGAAGATTGTCACGTCAAAGTGTCCATGTTCTACAGAACACAAACTATCATGCTGCCGGAGAGCACATCAAAGCTTGCATTTATTATAGAGAATACATTGTCAGGCTGTAGAAGAACACGTTTAGTGTAAATTTTCTATATAACACAAATTGTCACGCTGTTGGTGAGCACGTCAAGGTCTGCATGTTCTATAGAACACAAACTGTCACGCTGTAGAAGACTTTAGATGTTCTATAAACCACCAATTGTCACATTTTAGGTGACCCACCCAAACACTCACATTGTGAGGGAATAAAATCTTCACTTTTCTGGTTGACTTTTGAGATCTTTAAAATCGTTTGTGACTCTGTAGAATCTAAAGGTTCCGCGGTGGCTCAGTAACTATATCTCTTGCATGTCGGTCAGAAGGTTGTGTTTTCAAATCTGACCTGAGCTCTTTAATCGACCCAACATAAAATGAACTGAATAGTGAAAATCACAACTTGTATCTTAAAATAGCAAAAGTAAAGATAATGCATACAAATAAAACTTCTATGGAGAAAGAAATATAAGTTAATGAGGAAAAATAGGGGTGTTGGAAAATTTCGAATATGTTGAGTCATTGATTACCAACAATGGTGACACAATGAAAGAAATTAAAAGACGAATATATATTCCTCTTCAGAAACTAAAACAACTGAATAAATTATGGAGTGGGACAGATAGAACTACAAAAATTAGATTTTAAGAACATGCATCTTTCCCATTGCAACATCCGCCTGTGAGACCTGGACACTTACTAAACAAGCTGAACAGCGCATAAATGCCTTAGAATATGAATGTTATAGACGAGTTCTAAGAATATCTTGGGTAAAGAAAAGAACAAATGCATCCATACTTCAAGAGCTGAATATTGAAGAAGGTTGGCTATTAAAGACGATAAAACAAAGAAAATGAAACATTTTGGCCACTCGAAACGTCACGAAAGTTTGGAGAGAACAATAATGAAGGGGTATACAAGTCCTTCAAGAAACAAATGAAGATCGTAAACTTATTAGAGTCATTAGACGTAGACAGTCAAAATATTTTGGGCATGTTATGAAAAGAAATGAATTGGAGAACTTGGTGACAACTGGCAAGATCGAAAGGAAGAGACCAAGGGGAAGACCTAGAAGCAAATACCTGGATGGCTTGGCCACGTGGCATGGTCGAGACAGGAACACAAAGCTGATCCACGACTCTAGTGATCGAGTAAGATGGCAGAACATGACCGCCCACACTTACCGGCATGGCACATGATGGATGGATATGCCTGGGAAGAAAGGAAGAGGAAGGCCAAAGAGAAGATGGGTGCAGGATGTGGCGGATGATCTCCAGATGGGTGTATCAGACGCTGGACATCTTGCTTATGACCGAGAAGTTTTCTGGAAGGTTGCTATGGGAGCGAGGTTCTGGAAAGGACATGACTTAATGAATGAATGAATGAATGAATGAATGAATGAATGAATGAATGAGCACCAGAAGGGGTCTACATGGCGAAGTGATTAAACCACCCACCATGTGTTCCGAGGGTTGTGAGTTCGCTTCTGCACTCCGTTATTTGGTTTAGGGGTGTAATTTTCTCTGAAACACTTGGGGTTCGACACAGATGTTCGGCCTCTGCACGGAAAGAGACCATTTCATATGGGATTAAACCCGGTGCAATGAAATCGAGATCTTCCCTCCTTTAGATTCTTTAAATGGGGCACGGGTGATTTACATCACATCCCCACCAAGTGTTGACTAGTTTATGTTTACTTTTGTGCCGGAGAATGTTTACTTCCAAGACACGGCAGAATGTTTAGTGTTATCCTTAACATTGTATAAAACATGGTAGAATGTTTTGTTTCATCGTTGATATTGTGTGAGACAAGACAGAATGTTTAATTTCAACGCTTACACTGTGTGAGACATAATGTTTAGTTTCATAGCTAATATTGTATAAGATACGACAGAATGTTTATTAGCAATCCTTACATTGAATGCAAGATATTATAATGTTTACTTTTATTCCTGGCATTATATAAGAATAGAACGAAAGTTTACTTTCATCCTCGACATTGTGTAAGACGCAACCGAATGTTTACTTTCATCAATGACACTATGAGACAGGACAGCAGGTATACTTTCATCCTTGACACTGTGAGACAGGACAGAATGTTTACTTTTATCATTGACATTGTGAGAGACACAACCGAATGTTTACTTTCATCCTTGACACTGCGAACAGGACAGAATGTTTACTTTCACCTCTAACACTGTGAGAGGCACGACTGAATCTTTACTTTTAACCCTAACACTGAGTAGGACAACCGAATGTTTACTTTCTTCCCTTACACCATTAGAATGTTTACTTTCACTAGTGACAACACATAAAAAAAGTAGTTACCTCGTTCACGATATTCTTCCGCAGTCATGCCTCCTGGCGGGAAAACTGGGACGTCTGGTTTCGTTGATTCTGCTGTAGACATCTGGAAATAGGGACGAAAGCAACATCAAATAAACATATACACATTTATCCTCCTCCTCCTCCTCCTCCTCCTCCTCCTCCTTCTTCTTCTTCTTCTTCTTCTTCTTCTTCTTCTTCTTCTTCTTCTTCTTCTTCTTCTTCTTCTTCGTTCGTCTGAAATGCCTTGTTTTGGACGTCTGCCTGTTTACAGCAGAGGTGCGATATCTGCGCCTTTCGCCCGAACATCAGACTTCTTCAGGTCACGATATTTCAACATTCCAGAGCCCGGGTAGCTAGCCGTTAGACTCTCACCTGCCAGCCCGGTTTGCCTGTGTTCAAATTCGCATCGAGGCTGGATTGTAAAAACTGAGTTTGGTTTCCAAATCGATCCCGCCTAAAATATGTACCATGAAATCTTTTGGGAAGTAAAGGTGGTCGGGTTGTACTGCTAACATAACTCACCGAGTACCAGTTGGTTTATAAAAGTAGAGGTTTAGCAGCGTACTGCCAGAGGGACTTGTGGCATGTAAGGGTGTCATAGCTGTTGTAATATTGCAAGACGTGTTGCTGTTGTATGAGATGTGTAGAGTACACGGCAGGGAGGGTGAAGTAGCTAGCCACAGACGGTGCAAGGCATGTGCCTGCTAGACTGACATCAGAATTAAAGTGACATCCGGAGTAGAGTGACACCGGGAGTAGACTGACATTGGGAGTAGACTTACATCAGTAGACTGACATTAGGAGTAGACTGACTTTGGGAGTAGACTTACATCAGCAGACTGACATTAGGAGTAGACTTACATTAATAGACTGACATTAGGAGTAGACTAACTTTGGGAGTAGCCTTACATCAGGAATAAACAGACACCAAGATTAAGTAGACGTTAGGCGTAGACATAAATCACACGTAGACAGACATCACAAGTAGGAAGAGATTGGAACCCTCTCCCTAACCTGTTTATATCCATCTTTGCTACCCCGGCCAAAACATGATCCCATCGCGATAGAAATATCCACACTCAATCCCACAATCCTAAATAAGAAATTCACATCTGCGTATCCACAAAATGGTATTCAGTGTATGCACTTAAGCTCGAAAGCATCCAGGTACGATTATCCACCAGGTAAATTATCCAACTATCTTAGAAAGATATAACTATCCTCATAGGTAGACAGGTGTAGGTACCATACTAGATAACCTATATATGGCCACTCCCGAGCGGATGCAATCTTTCCTAAATGCCGGCCGGGCTGGTCTTTCTGGAGTCAGCGACCGGGAGAAATTGGTTCCGCTTACATCTGGCCCAGGTGTTCTCGTGTACCTGTGTTCGTATACCTGTCCAGGTGAGATTTCGTGTTCGCCCACCCTAACTGACGTCTGTGGAATCGAGGTAGTGAACGCAATTTCACAAACCAGACATTCTTTATCTGCGCTGCGTCCCCCATTGTGGACTATGTGACGAAAGTCTTTCGGACGCAGTTTGTAATCCCACATACCGTGTTCGAAATACACCTGCGGGCGATTTGGCAACAGACAGCCTTGCGTTGGTATTTCATATAATGGTATGTGTGCCTGTCGTTCAGGAAGCAGTGGAACACTCATTCATTCATTCAGTAGCATGTCCTTTGCAGAACCTCGCTCCCATAACAACCTTCCGGAAAACATCTCGATCATAAGCAAGATGTCCCGCGTTCGATACACCCATCTGGAGATCATCCGCCACATCCTGCACCCATCTTCTCTTTGGCCTTCCTTTTCCTCTCTTCCCAGGCATATACCCCTCCATTATTGTTCTCTCCAAACTTTTCCTCTGTAATAGCCAAACTTCTTCAATATTCAGCTCTTGAAGTACGCATGCATTTGTTCTTTTCTTTACCCAAGATATTCTTAGAACTCGTCTATAACATTTATATTCAAAGGCATTTATGCGCTGCTCAGCTTGTTTAGTAAGTGTCCAGGTCTCACGGGCGTATGTTGCAATGGGAAAGATGCATGCTTTTAATAATCTAATTTTTGTAGTTCTGTCTGTCCCATTCCATAATTTATTCAGTTGTTTTAGTCTTTGAAGAGCAATTGATAGTCGTCGTTTAATTTCTTTCATTGTACCACCTTTGTTGGTAATAAATGACCCAAGATACTCAAAATTGTCCACCACCTCAAATTTTTCCTCATTAACATATATTTCTTTCTCCATAGTAGTTTTATTGGTATGCATTATCTTTGTGTTTGCTATGTTAAGATATAAGTTATGATTTTCACTATTCATTTGAGTTGAGGCTGTTAGGTTTTCTATATCAGTCTGTGTTGTGGATAGCAATACTGTAGCATCAGCATACCGAATCTCTGGTATGTCATGACCACCGATATTTAGAGCATCATATAGCTCCCTGTTTATATCACCTCTTACATTTCTCATTATATTTTCGGCGTTCAAGTTAAACAAATAGGGGAAAACTACTGAACGTAAACTTGCCAAGATATCACAAACAGTCGAAAAATCCTGGGTTTAACCATTACATCATGTGACGGATATATACCTTGTGTCTGTAAAGTCTCACTAAACTTAGTGTGTAGAACACATTTGAAAAATGAAGTACATGATGTCAACAAAAAATGTGCTCCACTGTGCATCGTGAAGTAATATACAGCGAATGGCTGTGGTTTGCTTGGGTAATTCTTTGCACTCCAAACAGAATGGTGTTATTAACGGAAGAAAGAATTATTTTTTTTTCAAATTTGTTCTACATACTAATTGCAGTGACACTATACAAACACCCGGTATATATATATATATATATATATATATATATATATATATATATATATATATATATATATATATATATATATATATATATATATATATACTGGTGTATTTTTAATGACTGGCGAACGGCAATATTTTCCAAAACCCAACATCCCATTGGGGCAAATACCGTTAACGAAATCAAGCCAAGCTATCGCCTGTAGCAACCTTCACGTCCTCTATTTTTTTTTTTAAATGTGGGGGGGGGGGGGGGGGGGGGAAGAGGAGAGGGTTTGTTGTTTTTGGTTTTTGTTTGACAATACAACTAGACAATTTATTGTCAGGAACCCACAAGGGAAACGTATTAGACCCAAAATTACACGGAGAAGATAATCACAGGAAGAGATGAATAATATGATAGCTCTTACACATCTGGGGTGCTGACGCCGAGGTAGTGGGTTAAACCCTTATACCGGTTAGTTAGACTAAAATGTTGACTTCTCGTCCTTGACTTGGGGACGTAAATTACAAGTACCTCAGAAGTATAGGGTATATTTTTAATGACTGTGGGGTTTTTCAAATTATTGCCGTTCCAAGATTTGTATTTACCCTCTGTAAACTCATGCAACACAAAAGGTAAATTCAAAACTTGGAACGGCAAAATTTTCTACACCCCACAGTCATTAAAAATATGCCTTGTACAAGTCGGAGTTGATTCGTCTGATAGCGAGGGACACTAGTAATAAGGAAAGCTAATACATACGCAAATATCAATCACATGCACGTGTATGGGCTACGCTTGAGTTCACAGCGAGAGCAGGCGGAAAAGTAAAATAACTCCTATATAACGGATTCGAAATCAGCCGCGGGAGATTTGATAGTAAATCGCATTTCGTTGATTTTAGCAATGAAATGAGCGTCGGCGGTTCAGAAATCAGTACTGGACATACCATTGTCTAGAAAATCACAAACAGTGAAATAATTCTGGGGTTTAATGCGACGTCCTGCAAATATATGCAGCTAACCGTTTTTTATCTCTCATATTGTGATCATCTTCAATAAAAAAAAAAAAAAAAAAGATGCCACAATGCAATATGAAAGTAAATTGGACATTTCTTAAACTGACGACTCTAACAACTGTCTTGGGACGGTCAAAACATATGAGGAAAGGTGATTTGTAGAGATTAGAACAAGAATCATTGCTCAAAAGGAGATTTTTGTAAAATGCAAAACATACTAATTTAATTAAGAGCAGAATAGGTCAAGCAAAAAACTGCATGCCAGAAAATTAAGTCTTTTATGCAATAAGTCACTATCACTGAATGTCAGACAGAGAGTGCTTAAAAGTTATATAAAATATGCCTTGCCGTATGGCAGTGAATCGTGGAGAATGAATGAACAAATTATGAACACCTTGGACGCAACAGGGATAGGTAGAGATAGATAGACGGTCGGACAGACGGACGTGAGGGCGGCCAAATAGACAAACAGACAGATATATAGACAGACAGACGGGTGGGTGGGTGGGTATGTGGGTGGATGAATGGATTTGTAGTTGGATGGATGGATGAATGGGTGGGTGGACGGACGGACGGATGGATGGATCGATAGATAGATAGATAGATAGATAGATAGATAGATAGATAGATAGATAGATAGATAGATAGATAGATAGATAGATAGATAGACAGACAGATAGACAGATAGATAGATAGATAGATAGATAGATAGATAGATAGATAGATAGATAGATAGATAGATAGATAGATAGATAGATAGATAGATAGATAGATAGATAGATAGATAGATAGATAGATAGACCGACAGACCGACCGACAGACCAACCGACAGACAGACAGACAGACAGACAGACAGACAGACAGACAGGCAGACAGGCAGGCAGGCAGGCAGGCAGGCAGGCATGCAGGCAGGCAGACAAACAATAAACATTGCGATAGAGAGACAGACAGACTGACTGACTCTAAACATTGGGAATGGACAGACAAAACCATGTCAAACGAACACGGAGACAGACAGAAGAAGTTCGCGGAAGATACAGAGAGATGGAGAAAGCTCACAAGAGACATAGAACGACTCAGATAATGCCTGTAACAGTGAGCGAGACATGCCTACATGAGCCGATTTATCATTAAGTAAAATAAGCACGTGCTAGGGACATCAGAGGATGGGCGGCCAGCACATAAATTGTACGTTGCCCGATTTACCATGAGCTGTCCGTGGCCAAGTGACCAATCCGCCGCCTTGGGTTATGATGGGTGTGGGTTTGTTTGTTGGATTTCCACTTTAGGTTCATGCGTCTGGTGTTTGTCCATCAAGAATGATGATGACCATTTATTTTCATCCAGTGGAGTTGAAAGTATGGAGCCGTGAGTTCTAAGATGGCTGATAAGGCCTATTTTGGCTCGAAATGTTCTTTGACAATGTGGACAAAGAATACTTAACGTTCCAGAGGAGTATCACCTGCAATGTTTTTTTTTGTGTGTCGAACCTTTCTGTTTTTCACAGCTCTTGAAGTCCTGTTTGCTTCACAAGTGACTGAACCCTTGCGTAATGGTGTACGCCACGAATTTCAAGAGTAGTTTTATCTGAAATTCTGGGTGGGGGGTTGGGGGGGGGGGGGGTCGTATATGGAGCTAAGGAGTACAAACTCTGTATGACGCTTTCGGTAGACCGCTTTGGGAACGAAAGACCGGGCAGAATAAGATAGAACCTGGTGCAATGAAGTCGGGCTTCTTGTCCACTCCCCCGCCAACCCCCAGTCCCCAAACATAAAAAAACACTGTTTAGATATTGCAACCTGTCAGGTCTTAGTCAGATGTGACACATCTACCGTTTACAGCTTTTACAAGGCGAGATAATCGAGTTCATTGCACCGGGGTTTATCCCATAGGGCTCGGTCTTGCTCGGGTGCATGTACCCCATGGTTGGCCATTTTACTCGATCATCATCATCATGGGCCGTGCCGATAAGAGTAGGCCGTCATGTCTCGCCATCTCACACGATCACCAGAGTCCTTGTGTTCTTGTCTCAACCATACCAAAATGGCTAAGTCATGCAGATATTTACGTCTCTGCCTTCCCCTTGTTCTTTTCCCCTAAATCTTGCCAGTTGTCACCAAGTTCTCTAGTCTATTTCTTCTCATAGCTTGTCCTAAAAATGACTGTCTACGTCTAATTTCTCTGATCAGTTTATGGTTTCCTTTTGTTTATTTTCACACGATCAGCAGATAGATATGATAGATATACATATTATACAACAAATGCCCGCAGAAGTCGGATGTGTCGGCGTAACGGTGCAAGAACGCAGCTCTGCTGTAAACAGGCACAACGCAATCACATCCGGAAAAAAACTCCGGATGAACGCAGAAAAAGAATTACACAGAGAGCGAGAGAGAGAGAGAGAGAGAGAGAGAGAGAGAGAGAGAGAGAGAGAGAGAGAGAGAGAGAGAGAGAGAGAGAGCACCAACTTTTTATACATGCTAAGGGCCTCAAAATAAATGTCTTAACATGGCCTAAAACAAGATGCGATTACAGTAAAGCCTAGAATAGATGCAATATCTGTACGAACGACAGACAAGTCCAACAGTGACAGCAACAAACAGCTCTAGAGAACCAGGAACAGACTGACAACGCCCGCGGTGTGGGGAACTAAATATTATATGGATATAACTGAGAAGAGTTATCCGGCTTAGTTCGGTAATTTCCCGTAAATTCAGTTGATTTCCGCGCCGTCTTGTTAAATATAAAAATTGTTTTCAACAATTGTGGGTGCGTGGGAGTGTGGGTTTGTGTGGGTGGAAGGGTTGGGACGAGGTGCCATAGATTCTGGAGGTGGTTTATTATGTCGGCGTAAGTGTGGTTAGATGTTGGTTCACCAACAATGCGGAAACGTTGTACACTCATGAGAAGTTGTATGGCGGATCCATTTACACTTTGACAGAGACATAAATATAGCCACACAGAGACAGGGAGTGGGAAAAATAGAAGCAGAGAGAAACGATGACAGAGAGAGAGAGAGAGAGAGAGAGAGAGAGAGAGAGAGTAATGCATAGACAGAGATACAGAAAGAGAGGGAGCATCTCTCTCTCTCACACACACACACACACACACACACACAAACACACACATACCAAGAAGAAACTGAGAAAGGCAGACGCTCAGAGAGACAGAAAGAGGAAACAGAGAGAGAGAGAGAGAGAGAGAGAGAGAGAGAGGGGGGGAGAGAGAGAGAGAAAGAGAGAACACCCTCAGACAAATCACCATCAGACAAATCACCATCTCACAAGTCACCATCAGACAAATCACCATCAGACAAATCACCACCTCACAAGTC
The DNA here is from genome assembly GCA_014155875.1 of Cepaea nemoralis. NCBI lineage: Eukaryota > Metazoa > Mollusca > Gastropoda > Stylommatophora > Helicidae > Cepaea > Cepaea nemoralis. Next base: position 272,257 of record JACEFZ010010473.1, on the reverse strand, counting down.
ATCTTTAGACAAATCACCATCTCATAAGTCACCATCTCATAAGTCACCATCACACAAGTCACCATCTCACAAATCACCATCTTACAAGTCACCATCTCACAAATCACCGTCTCACAAATCACCATCTCACATATCACCACCTAACAAATTACCAGCACATGTCACTATCCCATAAATCACATCACGCAAATCGCCATCAGACAAGACGCTTTTAGAGAAGTCACCATCAAACAAGTCACCATCTAAGAAATCACTATCACATAAGTCTCCATCATACAAGTATCCACCAGAGAGGTTACTGTCAGAGAAATCACCATCAGAGAAGTTACCATCCCACAAATCACCATCCCACAATTCCCCATCACTTAAGTCACCAACACACAGATCACCATCCCACAAATCAGCATCCGACAAATCACCATCCGAAAAATCACCATCCCACAAATCACCATCCCATAAATCACCAACCGACAAGTCACCACCTACAACCAGCAGCTATAGATACCATCCAAGAATCCCATGCCCCAGAGGTCATCTGGTACAACATGAACACGCGGGACAGAAGGTGCATTCATCACCCAATCTGCCGGTGTATGTGTGTGGGGGGGGGGGCGGGGTGTGTGTGTGGGTGGGTGTGTTTAAATATAAACCACTTCAGCGACAAATGAAAGCTGGCTCATGGCCGTGACACTTGACACGTGACATCCGACATGTGACATACAGGTGCCAAAAATCGGGCTCATTCTCTTGGCATCGTAAGTCAGTTCGCAAATATTGATTGGGATTTTAGGAGTCAAGGAAAGGACACGAGATTTCATGACAAACTCTTGTGAAATTACTTGTAGTTAGTGTTATTTCAGAATTATCAAAGGATTCCCGCCCACTGAAAGCATCACATTTAATAAGATACGACATACAAACAAATGAATGTTCTTATAGTCCATGACTTGTGGGGTTAACAACTATGTCTGCTAATCTTCTTATAGTCCATGTTGAGTGGGGTTGGCGATCATGTCTGTCCACAGCCTTCTGTCTTGTGTACTCCCAATCAATACAGACATTCCTCCATGCCAAATATCAAGCTGTCCAGCATCTTGTTTCTTGGTCTCCCTCTGCCTCCCCTCACCTCCGACTTTCCCGTTGTCACGACATGCCCCAGCTTCCCACTTCTCATGGCATACGGAAACACAACTGACTGTCTACTTCTGATGCGAGTAACTAGTTCTCTCTGTGAGTTAACTTCTTTCAAGATACCGCCCTTACTCTTTCTATCTGCCCACGATGTTCTCATCATTCTTCTTTATAACCACATCTCTCTGCGGCTTCCCCATCATTTCACATTCGTCAGCTAATTGCCTATGATTCGCTACATTAAGGCTGGCTCAGTATAGTTCTTATGAACTCCTTTCGTCACCTCGATTGACAAAACTACAATCAGATACCCAATGTATATGCAATTTCTGTATTAATTTACATCTAATTATATGTTTTGCTATACGGCAGTGAATATTAGAATGTGAATGAACAAATTAGGAAGAACTTGGAAGCAACAGAGATGTCGTTCCTGAGACGAATGTTGCGAATTCCCTGGACTGCCAAAATAACTAACTACGACTGCCTGAAACAGGCTAATGAAACTAAAACATTACATCCAACAATAAGAAAGAGACAGTTTTCTTTGGTCATGCTATGAGAAGAGAGGCATTGGAGAACATCGTGACATCTGGAAAGATCGAGGGGAAGAAAGATAGAGGCAGACTATGAGAATTGATGCTGGATGGATTGAGACGGTGGCATGAAGGAATATAATCAGCAGAGTTGATCCAGAAAACCAAGGACCGAGATCTGTGGAGAGTCTCGAACGTCTACGCCAGCTGGCATGGAACTTGATGATGATGATGATGATGATGATGATGATGATGATGATGATGATGATGATGATGATGATGATGATGATGATGATGATGATGTAGTTTTTGGCCTCTCGGTAGTTACAGAAACGTACAAATTGTCAATAAGTCGCTTTCGTAGATAAGGATTGACTCAAAAAAAATCTCTTAAGAACAAATGAATTCATACTGTAAATACAATTTGTGATAGCCATTTATAATTTGATATATCAAATGAGTATAGTTTTTGATCGAGGTGTTGTAATGGAAACGTGCAAATTGTCCATGATTAGCTGTCGCACATCATGAAAGGTTCAAAATAGCTATTAAAAACAATTACATACACAAAATAGGGAGCTTCCGCTGGATTTTTTTTTCTAAGAGCATGCTGGGAAACGAGCAGACGGACAGATTGACTGCGTCTGCACCGCTGGGTGGGGTCCTGAAGAATGATTGATTGATTGATTGATTGATTGACTGATTTAGGAACCGATTGAAGAACGATAAGGCGGCAGAGGTGGTTGGGACCCTTTAGGATGATGTGTATAGCGTGGAAGGACAGATAGATCATCCGTGCCTGGAGAGAATGGTGCTGCAGGGAGTGATCAGAGGATCTGAACTCCGAGGAAACACCAGACGGACACATAATCAGATCGCAGTTTGTACCATTAGTAATGGGACTCTTCGTTGGTTGTTGAAGATGAGGACGGAGCACGTAAGGGAATGTTAATCTTGACTTAATTCAACGGAACTGAATACACATGGTAAATATAGATTTTGATAACCTTGTACAACTTGGTATATCGTGTGTGTGTAGTTTTGGGCCGTCACCGTTGTTGTCCAAACGTGCAAATTATCCAATTGATAGCTTTCGTACATTATGACTGACTCAAATTTGACTCTTACGAACAAGTGAATGTACACTGTAAATACGATGTTTGAACAGCACTGGCAGCATATGTGTGTCGTTTTTGGCCGTAACAATTGTCATAGAAACATGCGCAGTGGCATCATACCTGATTGGTTCCGGGTTACAAACCTTGAACTACTACTGAGGAAATCTCTATCAACAAGTAAGGCTGCTGGAATGCGGTTACTGTAATATTAATATGTTGTATGCATGTCGTAAAGTACCGCGCAGCCGGTTTGAGTGTGTATTAAACATGGATAGAAGAATGAGAGTGGCCAAAGTAGCAAACAAAATGAGACAGCGTCCCATAACTAAACAAGTAAGTTATGAATTCAACGTAACAAGGATCAGCTTTTACATGCAATGCTTTGGCGGTCAGCATGGCCGAGTGGCTACGATCGCTCGTTCTTAAACATCCCGTGTGCTGATGACCGAGGTAACGGGTTCAACCCTTACACCGGTTAGTCGGACTAAAATGTGGACTTCTCGTCCTTGACTGGGGACGTAAATTACAAGTACCACTGAAGTCGGATTGGGGTCGCCTGATGGCGAGGTACACTGGTAACAGGCAAAGCTAATCCACACGCAACAATAAGTCCAGGACATTACAAGTAACAGTACGTGTGTGGGTTATGCTTGAGTTCAAAGGGATGGGGTTTCAAACGAAAACCTTACATTTTTTTAAGGGGGCGGGGTGAATATATTCTGAACAAAAAAGTAAAGAACAAATGTTTCATTTTTTGATGTAGTCACTACTGCACTACAATATACAAAACACTGATCAGACCAGTTGTGCTGTATGGCTCTGAAACCTGGAGTACAACAAAAGGAGACGAAGCCTTGTTACAAACCTTTGAGAACAAAATTTTAAGACGCATCTTTGGACCCATTAGGGATACACAAAGTGGAGAGTGGAAAAGAAGAAGTAACAAAGACATTTATGGTTTGTTTAAGTCCCCGCTAATCACTGGTATCATGAAGGCTAATAGACTACAATGGCTGGGGCATATAGAAAGAATGGAAGATAATAGGGAAACAAAACTCGCTTACACTCAGGAAATAAATGACCGTAGACCCCGAGGTAGACCAAGAAGGCGGTGGAGAGATAATATACATACAGACCTACAAGCACTTGGAATCAACGACTGGCAAGAGAAGGTCCACCAGAGAGACGAATGGAGACAGATTGTATTTGCAGCAAAGAACCTCAATGGCTCGGAATGCTGAAGAAGAAGAAGACTACTGCGTTCAATATAAGTCCTTCAAGCGCCGATAAAGCGACTGGAGTCCTATAAAACTAAATTCCCTTAGTCGCATGTGTAACCACTCTGGGGTCACTGCTCCGTGTGGATGAACCGGTCGTGAGCAGTCTGTCGCAGAAGTCACCCCGTTTTGAAACTTCCTCCTCCACTCATACACTTGCTGGACTGACAGGCATACATCACCATACTGGACCTTCGTTCTCCGATGAATTTCTATAGTCTAGAGGTTTCATCCTTCACTGATCAAAATACGGATAACAGAACTCTGCTCCTCTTTGGTGCATGTCAAGAGTGGGGCGGCCATCTTTAAACTGTCTATATGATGCCACCGTATTCGTCTGCATCGTGATGTGACGTTCTTAACACTCTTGACATCCTTAAAACAATATTGCGAGGTTAAAAGACAAAGGCATGGTTATTGTAATTTCTATCACAATTTTAAGGTTTTCCCCGTATCTTGAATCCATCAATGTTGTCTTTTACCTTCTCCCGCTTCCCTTTAAGTTTCCCTCCATAATGATCTTGTCTGGGTATTTACACCTTTGTACGTCCCAAAATATATCATTTTCTTATATTTTCAATTTACACCTTTGTACGTCCCAAAATATATAATTTTCTTAAATTTTCAATTATCACCTTTGTACGTCCCAAAATATATCATTTTCTTAAATTTTTCAATCATCACCCTTGTATTTCCCAAAATATATAATTTTCTTAAATTTTTCAATTACCATCTTTGTACTTCCCAAAATATATCATTTTCTTAAATTTTTCAATTATCACCTTTGTACTTCCCCAAATATATCATTTTCTTAAATTTTTCAATTATCACCTTTGTACGTCCCAAAATATATCATTTTCTAATTTAATATCACCTTTGTACTAAAATCAAAGGCGCTATCTCGTAACACCAAAATCACAATATACAAAACACTGATCAGACCAGTTGTGCTGTATGGCTCTGAAACCTGGAGTACAACGAAAGGAGACGAAGCCTTGTTACAAACCTTTGAGAACAAAATTTTAAGACGCATCTTTGGACCCATTAGGGATACACAAAGTGGAGAGTGGAAAAGAAGAAGTAACAAAGACATTTATGATTTGTTTAAGTCCCCGCTAATCACTGGTATCATGAAGGCTAATAGACTACAATGGCTGGGGCATATAGAAAGAATGGAAAATAATAGGGAAACAAAACTCGCTTACACTCAGGAAATAAATGACCGTAGACCCCGAGGTAGACCAAGAAGGCGGTGGAGAGATAATATACATACAGACCTACAAGCACTTGGAATCAATGACTGGCAAGAGAAGGTCCACCAGAGAGACGAATGGAGACAGATTGTATTTGCAGCAAAGAACCTCAATGGCTCGGAACGCTGTGCCGGTACTGCGGCGAAATGGTTCCGAACGCAATTTGTAATCCCGCATCCCGTCTTCCAAACACAGCTGCCGGCTATTTGGCAGCAGACCGCCAAACTTTGGGTTTTATAAAATGGTAGAGTGCCGGTCCACATTGCTCAATCTGGCTGTCCAATTAATTGTCAGCATTCTTCTATGAAACCACATCTCCAAGGTTTCCTGGGACTTTTTCGCCTGTTTACTAATTGTCTAGGATTCACAGCCGTCTGTTAAATCTGGTTCTATGAAACATGCAAGACTTCTTTTTCCAACTTTCAAGGACAAGGACTTATTGTACAAAATGTTCTTCATTTGAAAGAATGCCATTTTTGCTTGTCATATTCTGTTCTTTATCTCAGTGATGCATCTTCCATCCGATGTTATCCATGTGCCTAGATATCTGAATTTCTGCATTTGCCCCAAAACACGTCATTTAATTTAATTGCACATTTTGGCACAAAATCTTTCTTTGATATCACCATGACTTCTGTCTTTCTATTATTTAAACCAAGGCCCATTTTTTTTTTTTCACTTCCTACAACCACTGTATCTATCATTTGCTGTAGTTCCTTCTGACTTGTTACGATCACGACGGTGTCATCAGCATAACGTGAATTATATTATGTCCACCAACCACTTAACCGATATATCTTCTCAGCAGGCCTTTATGTTGAAAAATATGAATGTACTCATAACTTGTGAAGAGGCAATCTTGTATCTGCTCAGAAACGCGCGCGTGACGTCGACAGAACAATCATTTGTTCGTATGTGTTCGTACGTATGTGTGCGCGCGCACGTGTGTATAAACCTGCTCGCTCATGTTCATAGTCTCAGCATTAAACAAAATAGCCAATCAAACTTATTACGCGCAACGATTTGTAGATTCTTGCGCGCAGAAAAATAATCCATCGTTAACAATTGTATTTTGTCATAAGTGATTTCATGCACGAGTTTTGAACATTCGATTTTAGACAGAAATGTTCATATTTGTCACAAACAGCTAGCTGAATATTTCTTGTCCAATATATTTTCATATTTGTTATTACATCACACCACCACCATCATCATCATCAAGCTGCTTGCCGACTGGCTTGGGCGATCATGTTTCTCCATATCTTGCAATCTCCAACGGCAGGTATCAATTCGCGTGTGGACTACCTTTCGTAAAATTACACAAAACTACCAAGAATGTTTTCTTGCTGTCTTCCTCTATCTCTTTTTCTCGAAATATTTCCAGTTGTCACAACATATCCCATTTTGTGTCTTCTCATAATGTGATCAAACATGATCACTCCCTCTTTCTGATGTTTGTGATAAGTTGCCTTTGCAACTTAGCCTCCCTCAAAATGTCCAGATTACTAATTTTGGTTGTACAAGGAATTCTCAGCATTCCTCTATAAAACGACAACTCGATATCCTCCGGGATTTTTTTTTTCTTGTTTACTAATTTGCCAATGATTCGCAACCATAAGTTAGATCACACATTCTCATAAATTGCCAAGTTACCGGAATGTCACTTATTATGTGTTATTATAAATGTCACACTTTATTTTAAGAAAGCAGGTATTTAGAATAGAAACACATCTATGTTTAGAAAACTGGTATTTAAAATAGAAACACATTTATTTTGAGAAAACTGGTATTTAACATAGAAACACATTTATTTTAATAAAACCGGTATGTAACCAGAAACACATTTATTTTAAGAAAACTGGTATTTAAAATAGAAACACATTAATTTTAAGAAAACTGGTATTTAAAATAGAAACACATTTATTTTAAGAAAACTGGTATTTAAAATAGAAACACATTAATTTTAAGAAAACTGGTATTTAAAATAGAAACACATTTATTTTAAGAAAACTGGTATTTAAAATAGAAACACATTTATTTTAAGAAAACTGGTATTTAAAATAGAAACACATTTATTTTAAGAAAACTGGTATTTAAAATAGAAACACATTTATTTTGAGAAAACTTATATTTAAAACAAAGCGAGCAAAAGTTATAAAACCTAGTGGAACAAGTAAACAGGCATAGAACAGAATGTGGCTTAGAAAACGAAAACTATGATAATTAGCAGTGGAAAGGAAAGGTCATCAATGAACATCACAGCAAACGGGGAGATGCTAGAATAAGTAACACGTTTCTCCTATCTTGGACATATAATAACAGATGATGGCAGAAGTGACATAGAAATAAAACAGAGAATAGGAATGTCCAAAAATGCTTTTAACATCATGAAATCAGTATTAACATCAAGAGAGATTAACAACGCATTAAAAATGAGAATTGTCAAATGTTGCGTATATTCAACACTATTTATAGCGCGGAAGCCTGGACATTGAACAAGCAATTACAAAGTCGAATAAATGCCCTGAAGATGTGGATATAAAGAAATATATGTTGTATTTCATGGAAACAGAAACAATCAAAGACAGAGGTTCTAGAAAAACTGGGAATGAAAAGAGAGTTGATGAAAGAAATAAAAAATAGAGGCAAGTGAAATATTTCGGCCACGTTAAAAGACATAACACTCTTATAAAAACTATACTGGAGAGCAAGGTTGAGGGCAAGCGAGCAAGAGGTAGACAACGATACAAGTGGGAAGATAAAATCAAGAGATGGACGAACATCAGCCTGACAGGACGTACAGTCAGGGCGAGAGACAGACAGTGTTGGAGATCCATTGCAGCCAACCTTCATTGTGGAGACGGCACCTGATTGATTGATTGACTGGTGTTTAAAATATAAACTCTTTTATTTTAAGAAATCTGGTATTTAAAATAGGAACACATTGATTTTTTCTTCTATCACTTTGTTCTCTAGCGTAGTGCAAACACGTTCTACGATTAGTGAATGCAGTGAACTGATTTCACGTGAGGATTAGCTTTCCCTATTACTAGTGTCCCTCGCCATCACACAAACCCACTCCGACTTCTTAGGTACATGTAATTTACGTCCCCAAGTCAAGGGCGAAAAGTCAACATTTTAGTCCAACAGACTGGTGTAGGGGTTAAACTCACAATAACGCGGCCATGAGAAAGTTTAGATGTGGTAAACCTCTCAGTCGCGCCGAAATAAACGCATTATGTTTGTGTTTATAATTAACACACACACGCGCGCGCGCGCGCGCGTTTGTGTATTTAACGTATAAGACACTGTATGGAAATCCGTGCGTGCATTATGTGAGATTTTGTAAATGACAACACAAGCTAACAATAAATGTACAACATTGGGAGGGAGTGGGGAAGGAATAATATATGAAACATGACAATTAGAGGAGCCATAAATAGACAGGTTTAGGAAGTAATTGGTTAAATAGAGAATATGATATTCGTTTTATTACATTAGTCACAGATTGGCAGACATAGGGTTACATTTTGGACAGACAGACAAACAGACAGACAGACAGACAGACAGACAGACAGACAGACAGACAGAAACAAACAAACAAACAAACAAACAAACACAGCGCTGGTGAAACTTACCTTGTTAGATCTGCCGCCCCACCAAGTGTTTACGTCCACCCCAAACAACAATAGAATCTCTCTGAACCTGTCCGTGATCCACTGGGCAAGTGTCCCCTCCCAGGTGGCGGCCCGTGTGTGGCCGAGAATTCCGCACGAGCAGGCGCGAGATCTGGCCGGCGTATGTTGTCCAGCTCCCACTGGGGGAAATACCAAGTATGGGAGCAATTTTGTTGTCAGGGCAAGCGTTGAATTGGGAAATATGAAGTACAACTGTGGCCACGGAAACACCAACCTTTGAGATGACAACAGTGACAATACAGAGATATAACAGACACAGTGTACATAATTTAGTTTATTTACCTAGATACAGATATAACAGACACCGTGTACTTACAGAGATATAACAAAAATAGACACAGGGAGATACAACAAACACAGACACGGGGAGATATAACAAACATAGACACGGGGAGATATAACAAACATAGACACGGGGAGATATAACAAACATAGACACAGGGAGATATAACAACCATAGACACAGGGAGATATAACAAACATAGACACAGGGAGATATAACAAACACAGACACGGGGAGATATAACAAACATAGATACGGGGAGATATAACAAACAGACACAGGGAGATATAACAAACATAGACACAGGGAGATATAACAAACATAGACACGGGGAGATATAACAAACATAGACACAGGGAGATATAACAAACATAGACACGGGGAGATATAACAAACATAGACACGGGGAGATATAACAAACATAGACACATGGAGATATAACAAACATAGACACGGGGAGATATAACAAACATAGACACGGGGAGATATAACAAACATAGACACAGGGAGATATAACAAACACAGACACGGGGAAATATAACAAACATAGACACTGAGAGATATAACAAACATAGACACAGTGAGATATAACAAACATAGACACGGGGAGATATAACAAACATAGACACAGGGAGATATAACAAACATAGACACGGGGAGATATAACAAACATAGACACGGGGAGATATAACAAACATAGACACAGGGAGATATAACAAACATAGACACGGGGAGATATAACAAACATAGACACGGGGAGATATAACAAACATAGACACAGGGAGATATAACAAACACAGACACGGGGAAATATAACAAACTTAGACACAGGGAGATATAACAAACATAGACACGGGGAGATATAACAAACATAGACACGGGGAGATATAACAAACATAGTCACGGGGAGATATAACAACCATAGACACACGGAGATATAACAAACATAGACACAGGGAGATATAACAAACACAGACACGGGGAGATATAACAAACATAGACACGGGGAGATATAACAAACAGACACAGGGAGATATAACAAACATAGACACAGGGAGATATAACAAACATAGACACGGGGAGATATAACAAACATAGACACAGGGAGATATAACAAACATAGACACAGGGAGATATAACAAACATAGACACAGGGAGATATAACAAACATAGACACGGGGATATATAACAAACATAGACACAGGGAGATATAACAAACATAGACACAGGGAGATATAACAAACATAGACACAGGGAGATATAACAAACATAGACACGGGGATATATAACAAACAGACACAGGGAGATATAACAAACATAGACACTGAGAGATATAACAAACATAGACACAGGGAGATATAACAAACATAGACACAGGGAGATATAACAAACATGGACACAGGGAGATATAACAAACATAGACACAGGGAGATATAACAAACAGGCACAGGGAGATATAACAAACACAGACACTGAGAGATATAACAAACATAGACACATGGAGATATAACAAACATAGACACATGGAGATATAACAAACATGGACACAGGGAGATATAACAAACATAGACACAGGGAGATATAACAAACATAGACACAGGGAGATATAACAAACATAGATACGGGGAGATATAACAAACATAGACACAGGGAGATATAACAAACATAAACACAGGGAGATACAACAAACATAGACACGGGGAGATATAACAAACATAGACACGGGGAGATATAAAAAACATAAGCACGGGGAGATATAACAAACATAGACACGGGGAGATATAACAAACATAGACACGGGGAGATATAACAAACATAGACACGGGGAGATATAACAAACATAGACACAGGGAGATATAACAAACACATAAACGGTGCACATCATCACCACCATCATCATCATCTAGTGCCTTATCGGCAGGCTTGGGCGATCATGCCTCTCTGAAACTTACATTTTCCGACGACATGGACCAATTCGTGTTTTGACTCCCTTTTATGTGAATGGAATCACCATTTGGGGATGTAACATCAATAACATTAGATATGCGGATGATATAGTGTTGATTTCAGACAATGAGCAGGATCTGCAACATTTAGTAGATGTGGTTGTTGCACACAGTGAACAACTGGGGATAGAATTAAATTGTAAGAAGACACAGATTACAGTTGTCATCAGGAAGAAGGAAATACCACAATGTAATATGCAAGTAAATGGGAATATCCCTATAAGTGAATCGGTACAATTATCTCGGAACAGTCATAACATCTGATGGGAGATATGGAAAACATACTGACCATTAAACAGATGTCACTTGTAATGAGGAAAAAGAGTTTTGAGGTGTTACATAGAACCTGTACTTTTGTATAGATGTGAAGCGTGGACAATGAGCAGACAAGCTGAAAAACAGCTGATGGCTGTGGAATTGTGGTTTCTGAGGAAAATGCAAAGAATAACATGGACAGACAGAAAAACCAATGGCCAAGTCCTACCAGAAACAAAAGAAAATCTTAAACTGATTAGAGAAATTAGACATTGTGGGATGTGGATTTTAATTTATGAGAATATTATGTTAAGTTTGTCTAGGGGATTTAGTTGATTCTCTGGTCACTGTTAGAATGCAAGGTGATCAGGGAAATTTACCACAAATACAAGGAGAAAACATTTCAATCCTTGAAACCATGGTATCTGTGTGTAGGTTTCCCCTCCCACTTCATCACCCTTAAATTTACTATAGTGTTAGAGGATATTGATTGTTTACAACATATAAAACCACTGTTGAACAAACAACATTTAATTGATGTACATATCAACAATTTTTGACAAACATCCATTGGCACCTTGCCGTCTTGACAGACGATAGTTTGTGCTTTAAAAAGGCATAATAACTTTTAACTATGGCGGTAGCGAGTGTGACTGATAAGGCCAATTCCATAGCACAAAGCCTGGGCTAAAATATAGAGATCATGTGTAAAGGTGATCATTGACAAACAGTTCAGGTATTAAATCAAGATCTGTAGTAACATATATATTTGTAATGACCACACTGAATTTCCAGAACAGTCATGAGAATGAGTTGCATTATCAAAACACATTAACCCCATTGTCCCAAGAAAAACAATGTTATTACAAACAACACAACAACCACTAATTGGTTCTGCATCTTTGACCCACTGTACATCAGTAAAGTAAACAATGGTCTAAGTTCATAAAACCCAAACATATAAACAATTGTTTCTGACACCAGTTACAATTCTCATATTTAAAAAAAAATTATGAGATGGTGTCAGAATGTTTAACCAAAACATAACACTATTAGGTTATACCCTCATTACAAAAAAACTACTGACCTTATAAACACTGCATGAAATTAACACATCGAAAGCCTAATTGGTACTAATAATTAAACTAATTAATTATTGTATTTTCCTTAGGTTGGGCGTTCTTCTCCAGTGTGAAGCAGATAATGTCCATGTTTATCCGGAACAGAAATAAATGTACTCACAGGCATGTTCTACTTGCATTATGTCTACTGAAGTTGGCTGGTGAATATTTATCATCCATATTAGGAAATAGATTTACCATATATCCCCTCCATGGGGCTGAATTCACGAATCTTCCGTTGCCAGTGGCTCGGTGCCAGTGGGAAATTGAGGCCTGTGTTGGTCATACCTTCAGGAGATGCATCTTGAGTCTTGGACCAAGGGTCTTCCCTATATCACCATATCCAATGAAAAGGATGCCGACCTTTCAGCTTCTCTGCTTCTAATATCCGAATCCCAATTATGTTCCCACAGATTGTTCACCCACCTAGTCACCAGTCTATAACCTATCCCACAGTTGTTGGCATTTAGGCTGACATGGGACCAGCAAAGAGTTGATTCAGTATTTTCATTTCAGTGTAGATTTGTTTCATCTGACAATATTTCCAGGATTGATCTGCTGCAGGCATGGAACTGAAGAATATTACTTCCAACACATAAACTGGGAGTTGCAATCAATCAGATGATTCTTTTTGTTGCGTGCATAGAGGCATTTACTCCGCTAGCTTCTTTCGTATGGCATTTCTGATGGTGTTTCGGTTCTGAGATCTCGAGTGGATCTGGATTCTTTCATGGTATTGCAGAATTGAACCTTGAGGTAATCTGGTTTCGTAGTTATGTTTCAGAGGATCTTAAGTTGGTATTCAGTTGGTACCGTGGTTGTACTGGCTTATGTTGTTTCAGTGTCTCTTCCCATTTGTTTGAGTTGGTGTTTGTATCTAGAACTTGGTGTTGAGTCTGCCGCTGTATGACTGATGAAGGATTATTCCAGGCTGAATAAGAAACTGGGAATGTCCCATGGTTTCGTTGACCTCGCGGATTGATGGTGTATCAGGCGGTATCCCCCAGACATAAAAGTAGACGATACTCTGTTTTCGGTGTATTTTGAATATCCATTTGTCTTGATGGACAATTAAATACAGAGATCCATCCTGGGTATCCTGACAGAAGTAGGACTATCAATCGCTGAGTGTCTCATCTTCGACATGTCTTTCGCTGGCTAGGCAGCTGATAAGTGTAGCAGCTAACATTGATGTTGTTGTAGATCCAGACTATGTTTAGATATGGTTGCCATTTATCACTTACATCAGGCTGTTGACCCAGGATCCTGATTGGTGATAAATCCAACAAACCACCACTCGCTACTGTCTATAGAAATGGATGACAAAGAATACATCACGAGCATTAACCCACTGTGGTATGGTACATGTTTACAACACAATTACAAACAAAAAAAGAAGAAAGAAGTGAGGATCCACGTTCCACTGTCTCTCGTCGCTTGGTGTTGAGCTATTCTAGCTCTTATTGTGAGTAAGGTATTTTCTCACACAATATTATATTCTATGTTGTTACTGGGACTATTAGAGGAGTGAAGCCATTCTTTTCATCCAAACATGTAGATATTATATCTCTCATTCTTGAAGAGAATACCTATACATAATCTCTGTTGTTTCTAATGCCTCGTCTTCCTTCCATCGCTATAATCAGCATTAGGCCCAGGCTATTCAACATTGTCTTCTTATGTACTGACATGCACAAAGATTCTTACATCAACATCATCATGTCCCCAGGAGTAACATGAAAATGTATGTTCCCACAGTAAAGAGTAACAATCAGGACAGAATATAATTCTCATAACAGAGAAAAACAAACATATACATTTCTCTGATATTAAGTACATGATAATCATACATAATAATTAATCATAATGATCATGCAAGGAGCCTATGGTTTTGGATTTCCTCATTGGTTAATCCATAAAACTAAAACATAAATTCTTTTCCCCCACAGATTACAGCAGCATGAGGTTAGTGAGCGATGTGATATAATTTGCCAATTACTGCTAGTTTTCGGAGTGTTATTTATCAGAATAACTTATGCCGCATGGTCCAGTCTTCTGAATATTGCAAGCAATTTATGAACATCAATCTTCGCTTCTATTCCTACCACAGTGAGGTGATGCGAATTGAAGGCACATCCTATCCGAACATTCATTTATATCATGCGTTTTCTTTCTTTGTTCTTGAATTTATATTCTCAAGCATGGCATTTCCCTAGCAATATTTTATGAAATTATTACATGTCCATCACCCATATTGAGTGGTTACTAATATGTTAACAAGAAGATTGTACCAAAATTTGGCACGATAGCTCGAGTTACAGATCAGCAATTTAGGAAAACAATTTCTCCAACCTGAAACCATGCCTATCAGTTAAGATACATTATCAGTATGTTGCGTCCGCATGGAGAGAAAGTTTTTGAAATGTGCTTCTGAAATGAGTTGAATACTCTACAGTACACATTATATTTATAGATTATAAGCATTGCTAGTGAGATATAGGTTCACAATGCCTATAAGAGATTTTAACATAGGAATTAGAAATTGTAAGTATGGAAATTTTACAGCGTGGCACACACATGGCGCTCAGTAGTAAACATCAATCAGACTCTAGTTTACAAGAATTGTTGATTTATCATTTTAACCAATTCTTAATTAAACACAATGGTATATGTACCTTATAAAAATACATAAATACGTATTAATAATGCAGATTTAACATACCAATTGCTGCAGGGAATGACATATTTTTAGGGCTAAAATCTCCCATCCCCAAAGGAAAAAGCTGACGTGTCTGTCTCCTTTGTTCACCTGAACCAAAATGGCTTACTTTTACCTTTGTTTAAAATCTAGCCGGTCTTGGCCAGGTACCTGAACCAAACTAAGGTCAAAATTTAAACTAATGCCAAATAAATTAGGCTGCCCTACGGGTTAGTTTGGTTCTGTTTTCTTTCCCCAAAAGTAAGGTACTTAAACAGTAATTATTAGGGATTGGTATTTTTAAGGGCGTCAATGCTAGGAAAGGGTAAGGACGTTTTAATATGCTACAGACATACACAGTCACAATTTTTGGACACGTAAAGAGAAGAAATAAATTGGAAAACTTGGTGACAACTGGCATAATTGAAGGGAAGAGAACAAGAGGAAGGCAGAGAAGTAAATACCTGGGTGGCTTGACCATGTGATATGGTCGAGACAAGAACACTGAGCTTATCCACGACCCTAGTGATCGAGTGAGTTGGCGAAACATGACCACCCACGATTATCGGTATGGCACATGATGATGATGACTCACTTCAGTGCCGTGATACGTGACATCGCACCCAGAGTTAAACCAGAAGAAACCAGTTGAGATGCCAGAAATTTAGTTGGGGAAAGCTGATGAGAGTTTAGCAGCTTAGCCTGGCGAAGTCCATTTGGGCCTTCGTTTATGTGTCAATATGCTCAGTATTGTATTAAAGATGTACTGATTGTAAGCATTTGCGAATTTTGCTTAATGAAAGTGACATTTCTAGACAAGGTGTTCATCTGTGATTCAGGACTATTTCAGTTGTCGAATTGTTGTCACTGTTATACAAGTCTAGTTTGAGGAGCAGATCACACAATGGCCAATAATAATGAACCACTATGCGATCGAGATACTGTCATAACGCATCTGGTGGTAACAGTGCCATTGGTGATAACTCACGGGGTTGTGACAGCTTCAAACACATCTGGCGGTCATAACATGCCTGGTGGTAACAGCTATTACTACAGCCACTATTGTCACAGCTACTACACCAACAGTTAAAGTTAGTTGTATATCCTTTACAGGACGTTTGCAGTCAACACCAGCATTTTTTACTGTTGTTGATGTCTTGGCAACTTTAAGTTCAGTAGTTTGCACTTTGTACCACACCAACAACGGCTGCATATTATGACCGCATACTGATCCTGCCACGACACGAGATACTGCTAAAGATGGATTGCATTGGCACGGTTACCAAGGATTCATAATCACACGTAGCGAGAAGAAAAGGACATTTTGTCAATAAAACACACTTGGTAAACATTAATAGTTATGGAACGGTGCAGTGTTAAACGTGTAATCATTTCGAAGTGTTCAGTAGAGATACTCAGCCGTTCTTGAACGGTGAACTCCTAGCATCAAGTAAAGAAGAAGTCCTGAAATACAACAAGTACGATATCAGAGTTAATCAGGCAGGAAGTTGTGAGGAAAGCTCAACTCCTAACATCAAGTTAAGAAGAGGTCCTGAAATACAAGTACAGCATCAGAGTTATTCACCCATGAAATTATGAGGAAAGCTCAACTCCTAACATCAAGTTAAGAAGAGGTCCTGAAATACAAGTACAGCATCAGAGTTAATCAGCCATGAAATTATGAGGAAAGCTGAACTCCTAACATCAAGTTAAGAAGAGGTCCTGAAATACAAGTACAGCATCAGAGTTATTCACCCATGAAATTATGAGGAAAGCTCAACTCCTAACATCAAGTTAAGAAGAGGTCCTGAAATACAAGTACAGCATCAGAGTTAATCAGCCATGAAATTATGAGGAAAGCTCAACTCCTAACATCAAGTTAAGAAGAGGTCCTGAAATACAAGTACAGCATCAGAGTTATTCACCCATGAAATTATGAGGAAAGCTCAACTCCTAACATCAAGTTAAGAAGAGGTCCTGAAATACAAGTACAGCATCAGAGTTATTCACCCATGAAATTATGAGGAAAGCTCAACTCCTAACATCAAGTTAAGAAGAGGTCCTGAAATACAAGTACAGCATCAGAGTTATTCACCCATGAAATTATGAGGAAAGCTCAACTCCTAACATCAAGTTAAGAAGAGGTCCTGAAATACAAGTACAGCATCAGAGTTATTCACCCATGAAATTATGAGGAAAGCTCAACTCCTAACATCAAGTTAAGAAGAGGTCCTGAAATACAAGTACAGCATCAGAGTTATTCACCCATGAAGTTGTGAGGAAAGCTCAACTCCTAACATCAAGTTAAGAAGAGATCCTAAAATACAACGAATACAAAATTAGAGTTAATCAACTATGAAGTTGTGAGGAGAGCGCAACCAAGTTAAGAAGAGGTACTAAATTACAAGTACAACATCAGAGTTAATCAGCCTTAAAGTTGTGAGAAAAGCGCAACTCCTAACATCACATCAAGAAAAAGTCCCGAATTTGAACAAGTTAACCACAGCTGAAAAACGCAGGTTGAACGAGTAAATCAATCAGGTTGAACGAGGCCGAATTTGGAATTTTTGTTTTGAAAATTGGAATTGGAGAAGTACAACACCAAAATCTTGTCAGACATGAAGTTGTGAGGAAAGTCAAACACCTAACATAGAGTCAAGAAGTCTGCTTCAGGTAGTTAATTGTGTGAAAGTTGTAGTCTTGTGTGTGTATATTGTTACTTGTGTAAAAGTTGTAGTCTTAGGATGTGTGTGCATTGTTTTGGGAGTTGTAGGGGGAAAATTATCACGGAAGAAGCCACCTTGGGAGCAATACTAGGAGGAATGGGGAGAGGAATTGGGGGAGAGGGGTGGGGGGGGGGGGGGGGGGTTCGACATGTCTATCGAACACCAAGGAATAACAACCAGTGTTGAGAAGTTTGATGAACAGGCAAATCAGTTTAAAACATGGATGGTGTCCATTGAAATGTGTGCCTTTTTGACGGGCATCACGGACGAGGGAAAGAAGAAAATTGTCTATCAAAGTAGTATCCGTCCAGTGTCAGACAACTTAAGGTGGAAGTTGAAGTTAGAGGTACATGAAACCTGGGAAAGGTTCACAAATTACATTGCTCATAAGTGCACGAAAGTAAACAATCCGTAGCAGACATGTCCATCTTAAGACAGTTCAGACAGGAAGAGGGGGAGGAGGGAGAGGGGAGTTTGCTTATTATAGTTATAGGCTTATTAACCCAGGAGAATAGGCATTCTTGAGACAAAACATACAGGGGTATGAGGTAGAGAGAATGCTAGTCGGCATCTTTGTTGATGGGCTTCAATCAAATGGGCTAAATTTAAAGTTAATGACAGAGAAACACACTAAACTAACTCATGCAGTGAACAACGCCATGGTGGAAGAAAATGTGAGAATAGATTTAGATTAAGACTTGGATGAACACCGTGTGATAGTGTATATCATTGAACAGAAGAATCAATGGACATAGAACATTCAAGACATACGTGGATAAGCAATAAGACACATAGTTTGGGCATTATGCAAGGAACTGTCAAAACCAACCGGCACAGTCGAACTTTCGTGGGGCAGCACCGCAGTGTCAATTAAGGGCTTTGAGCTAACATCTTTAACTGGGAGTTATGTCTCTTTGTCTGAACTCATATAGTTTTTTTTTTTTAAACTAGGAGTTATGCCTCTTTGTCTGAATTCATATCCTTTAACTAGGAGTTGAGTCTCTTTGCCTGAACTCACATGTTTTAGCTAGAAGTTATGTTTCTTTCACTGAACTCACATTTTTAAAATTAGGAGTTACGCCTCTTTGTCTGAACTCATATCCTTCAACTAGAACTTCAACTTGGAGTTATGTCTCTTTGCCTGAACCAACATCCTTCATCTAGGGGTTATGTCTCTTTGCCCGAACTCACATCCTTCAACTAGGAGTCATGTCCCTTTGTCTGAACTCAAATCCTTCAACTAGGAGTTATGTCTCATTGCCTGAACTCACATCCTTCACCGGGAAATTATGTCCCTTTGTCTGAATTCACATCGTTCAACTGGGAGTTATGTCCCTTTGTCTGAACTCACATCCTTTAACTGGGAGTTATATTCCTTTTTCTGAACGCACATCTTTCAACTGAGAGTTATATCCCTTTGTCTAAACTCACATCATTCAACTAGGAGTTATGTCTTTTTGCCTGAACTCGCATCATTTAGCTAGGAGTTATGTCTCAATTGCCTGACCCAGATATAATTCAGTAACTTTGAGTTAGTAACATCAGGTTTCAAAGTTAATATAGAAGTCAATATCCGCGGCAAAGTGGTTACGCCACCTTCTTCGCATTCCGAAGTTTGCGGGTTTTATTCCGGGCAGCAAACAAAAGAAGAAGAGGACGATTCTGCTTGGCACTGAATCTGTTAAATCAGCACTACTGTGTGGATCAGAAGCACGGATGACAACCAATTGATTACAGGTAAACTTCCAGTCCCCAACATGGAGGATAGGCAGTTAAGCTGTTAAGGCCTCTGGAGTGTTTATGCCTGTGGCTAAGGTGTACTTCCTAATTTTCCTCAAGTTGGACTGGTAGTGCTTGGTTCCGTCGCCCAGCTACTGAGCTGATTGAGAGTAGCGACACTGTGAGCTGTGAATTTCGTGTGGAGTGCTTATACATATATCCGGGGATGTCTGTACCGTGAACTGCATGTTCGGAAAAATGGGGGCCGGCCGGTCGCTGAACTACATGGGTTGCCTTATGCAGTAATGTGTGGCTGCTGATTTTCTAATGATTGCCGCTTCCATCGACGATTAACTGTATGTTTCGTGGCGGACTTTTGTGTTGGCATTCTGGCAGCAGCATTATGCATAGTATATTTATGTGGGCTGTTGGTTTGTCGAGACTCCTGTCTGTTTCACTTTTTACATGGAGCAGTGTTGTGATATTTACTGGCACAGAAACGGGGCATAATGGGGCGACCCTTTGTCGTGAAGTTGGAACCGCGACTAACATAATTTACCTATTAACATTCATTAACTGGTGCCGGCACAAAAGAGAAGGATTAAAATGGTGTGACAGAATCACTAATGTGGAGCTGATGGAGAGAACTAGGCAAATACGAGTGTAACAAGAATACCAGTGTAACAAGAATACTGGTGTAACAAGAATACCAGTGTAACAAGAATACCGGTGTAACAAGAATACCGGTGTAACAAGAATACCAGTGTAACAAGAATAACAGTGTAACCAGAATACCAGTGTAACCAGAATACCAGTGTAACAAGAATGCCGGTGTAACAAGAATATAGGTTTAACCAGAATAACAGTGTAACAAGAATACCGGCGTAACAAGAATACAAATGTAACAAGAATACCGGTGTAACAAGAATACAAGTGTAACAAGAATGTAGGTGTAACAAGAATATAGGTGTAACAAGAATATAGGTGTAACAAGAATACCAGTGTAACAAGAATACCAGTGTAACAAGAATACCAGTGTAACAAGAATATAGGTGTAACAAGAATATAGGTGTAACAAGAATACCAGTGTAACAAGAATATAGGTGTAACAAGAATACCAGTGGAACAATAATACCAGTGTAACAAGAATACCAGTGTAACAAGAATACCAGTGTAACAAGAATACCAGTTTAACAAGAATACCGGTGAAATAAGAATACCAGTGTAACAAGAATACCGGTGAAATAAGTACCAGTGTAACAAGAATTACCGATGTAACCAGAATACCAGTGTAACAAGAATACCAGTGTAACAAGAATACCAGTGTAACAAGAGGTGAAGCAAATTACGCTGGCGCTGGATAGGCTATTGAGAATACCTAATTATTGTATAACTTGAAATACTTTTGCTGGAACCCATAAGGCAAAGTTCTCTGTGTGGATTAACTTCCTTTAAGATGTCTTCATCGCTCTTTCTATCAGTCCACGGTTCTATGGTCATTCTACTATAAAATCACATCTCCGAAGGTTCCACAAAATTCCGAATTGTTCTGCTAATTATCCATGATTCGAATCCGTACATCAGGGTTAAATCAATATAGCTTTTAGAAACTCAGTTCCTCACCGTGATATAGACAGATAAATTACAGATAACTTTCACCTTGTGAAATGTTACATTTGCTTGGGCTATTCTACATTTAACTTCCTTATTACATCTCCCAATGACGGAAGGCCTATGGTCCTTCAGACCAAATGGTACCTGAGAGTTGCCGCAGATAGGGATCACCAGCTGCATGCAGCCATGGATATCGCCAAAGGTCATAGACTAAGATGAGGCAGGTCCTCGATGGCACAAGTAGTAGGGTGAGTCCTAATGGAAGCTTATTTATGGAGCAATACGTCATAGATACGTCGTTTTTTTAAAACTATATGACGGGTATAGCTCTAGAATGAAAACGGCCCTCCATTGACCTCAATATTTGAACTTGGTGGGTAGTTTCATGGGTCACTTCCGGTTGTCGTGATGACTACTTCCGGTCCCGGGGGCGGGCGAGCGGCGGTGGCGGCTGCGTTGAGGCAATCCCCGGGCATGTGGAATACTTATATAGATAAGTAGACCAAATAGTTGCTGGGCACCTGGATTTGATTCCCAGAGTGTGTGTGTGTGTGTGTGTGTGTGTGTTTGTGTTGTGTGTGTGTGTGTGTGTGTGTTGTGTGTGTGTGTGTGTGTGTGTGTGTGTGTGTGTGTGTGTGTGTGTGTGTGTGTGTGTGTGTGTGTGTGTGTGTGTGTGTGTGTGTGTGTGTGTGTGTGTGTGTGTGTGTGTGTGTGTGTGTGTGTGTGTGTGTGTGTGTGTGTGTGTGTGTGTGGTGCGGTGCGATCGAGCTCCAGTCATGTAGATATCGAACCCCTTCGCTGAGGAGATCGAAATCCAATATGACAGAAAATGATTTATTCCATCTCTCGAGTTACCCCGAGTAGTTTTTTTTTTTTTTTTTTTTTTTTTTTTTTTTTTTTTTTCAACTTGTATTTCATACAAAGCAATGTGTATTTACAAGTTGTAGTGTGTGTGTCTTTTGTTTGTGTATATTACAGAGCGTTGCCGTTTGTTAGTGTTAAGTGTGACATTGTGAATAAAAAACATATACATACATATATACAGTTATGATAATATGACATTTGTGGCATAGTGCATGTAGATACACATTCCTTGCATATGCTTCACTTCCACTTTCACAAGCGGAATGCATGAAACACATGTCTATCTCTCCCTCTACTCTCTTTCTCTCTCTCTCTCTCTCTCTCTCTCTCTCTCTCTCTCACACACACACACACATACACACACACACACACACACACACACACACACACACACACAATCTCGTGTTTTCTGGAGACCGCAGTACATTTAAAAGGCCCGCGATTGGACAATAAACTTTAAACTATCATTTCCATTTAAATGTGGCTTCTTTGTAATTTCTGGGTCACTTAGCTACTGAGGCGAAGGTCGTTGGTGTTGTTGCCTGATGACAAATTACAGGGTGACGCTCCAGTCCATGATACCTTTTGTTTGGGGAACAAGAATCAGGGATTTACTACTAGTAATTAGAGTCCATGGCCTGTCTCCAGGGAGATAATTGGTCCAAAGTTATGATAGTGACTGGGTTTCATATACAATGGATAGGAATTAAAACCTGGCCACTAAAAGCCACCTTAGTTTACTGGGTACTTAAAGGGCTCATTCAATTTGTTTATACATGGTGGTGCATATTTTTCTTTTGAAACATATCATTACCATATAACATCATTTTAATACTTGAGATACCGACTTGGTTTAAAGGCTGCTACACGCACGCACGCGCGCGCGCACACACACACACACTCATAGACACCCATCCACAATATATTTCATGTTGCACATTCAAATATAATAATGGGAAAATTAATAATAATAGTAGCAGTAATAATAATAATAGTATTTTTAATAATAATAATATACTTGTAAGATTATTAATACCATCAATAAACACATTTATAGTTGTAGTATCCTTTGTTTAAAAACAAGTTATTTGCTTATTCTGTAATATGTGCTGTCTTCAGCCAAATCTTTTACGAGATTTGCGCTTGTGGGGCTAAGATTAGAATGTTTGCGACTTTTTGTTGATAAAGTTGTTGGACAATTTCTTTGTTGATTGTTCTGTAATTGTATAGTGCTTTGTTTCTTAATGTCCATATAAGATTTCTGTACTCTGCCAATAGCACAAGTAGCTTTGTGTGGATGTCTTGTGTGGAGTAAGGAATGGAATTTATCATTATTGCTTTGTAAACATCTGTTCTTTGTTTGGTATGAGTGTTTAGGATGTTTTGTAGGAGATTTCTTGTTGGCATGATTGTGTTGCATTCGTAATAGATGTGCTCTTCTGATTCTTGGACGTTCCGTCTACAAAGCTGACACTGTAGTATTTGTTTAGTTATTTTTGCTGTTCTCTCTGTTGTTGGGGTCATGCTGTAAACAAGCCTATATGTAATTTCCTTTGCTTTTGGGGTAATCTGCTTGTTGTGAATATTAGAGAAAATTTCGGTATAATCTTTTATGAAATATCTATGTCCTCTTTTAATTCTGAGATGTACCGGAGTTGCTTGTAATTTAACTAAATGCCTGTAGATTGTATGTGTTTTCTTGTGTAGTAATTTTTCGTGTCCTTTAATGGCTGAAATACATGTTTTGTAGAACGTTGGGAGAGTGCCAAAGTAATGTGAGGATGTATTCCTAATAGGTTTTAAGTAAGATAGCCTAATTCCAATGTAATAGTGTGCTAAAGGGTGTTTTTCTGGGTGTTGTAGGATTTCACTTACGTTAGTTAGTTAGTTAGTCGACAGATCATCCTCGTTGCACATCGGACCATTCAGTCCATAAGTGCTCGGATCCCCTCCTCAGCAAATCCCGCAGCGTGTAGCGGCTAACGACGCCAGTTCTGTGTTGGTTTATCAATCTTCTTTGGCTTCCTGCGTAGTGTTCTTGTTTGGCCACCCCTCTTTTAATTTGCTGCTCTCGCAGTCTGGCCATTGTTGTAGATTCACAGTCATCACTTGGTTCTTGCAAAAGTCTCACTTCTCGTAGAGCATTCAGAATGTCAGCCTGGTCCATGGCGCGTCCGCCCTCCACAGTAGCCTCACCTGCGAGCTTGTCAGCCCGCTCATTTCCTTGTATTCCCGCATGACCTGGCACGAAGATGAAACTAATGTGTGCCAGCCGAGACCGCTCCAGAGGCAGCAACCATTCTCTTCGGATCGACCCCTCCTCTATCCTCTTGATCATGTTCATTGAGTCGCTAAGGAAACAAGCCCTAGTGAATGTCTGTGTCTCGAGCCATGTTATTGCTTTACTTACTGCCATGACTTCCATGGTCAGGCTACTTGTGGTTTCAGTGAAAGCACCAGAGTCCTCCTTCACAATTCTCCCTCCGGCCCGAGCTGTAAAGGCCCATGAGCTTCTCACATGTCGGACGACCGACCCATCTGTGTAGATGACCGCGTCACTGTCAAGCGAATTCTCGAAAATCAACGCTTGTACTTCAGCCTCCACAGCAGCCGGATTTTCTTGTCTGCATTTTCTATCTAGTTGGATGCAAACTGAAAAGGATGTGCAGAAGTCTGTTGGCACTTGCACCCACTCCTCGCCAGGTTCTAAGTCCTCAAGTGAACACACCTGTTGAAGAATGTCTTCGGCTTGACCCATCCACGACCGTCCTCTTTTTAACCTGCTGCCCTTCACCTTCCTAATTTCACTATGCAGTGGATGCTGTGTGTTTGCGTTAATTCTGAGGTAGGCGCGTGCCCTGCAAACTTGCATTCTCTCTTCAATGGTTGGAAAATCAAGAAGGTAGCGCATCGCCCTGCATGCTGTATCTCTTGTACATCCAAGAATAATGCGCATAGCTTCATTCTGTATCCTTTCCATCCTTTCTATCTGCTTATGGCTGAGAGTCAGGATTGCCATTCCATACTCCAAAACAGACATGACCAGCCCCTCGTACAGAAGACATAGATGGCGCTGCTCACAGTTTGCTGCCGCCATCACCCGCATCGCTGCCAAGCCCCGCTTGGCCTTTGTTATCACCTGGTCTATGTGCACATTATAAGCAAGGCTTCGATCAAACCGTATCCCCAGGTAATTCATTGCCTGCGTTCTTTCCACCGTCTCTGAACACAGCATTACAGTTGGTGTTGGATTGTTGACAATATGATTATTCAACGAGAACCAAGTCACTGTTGCCTTTGTTGGGTTGACCATTGCCCCAGCTTCATCACACCAAGTACTTATGCGATTGAGTTCGGTTTGTAGTTCCACAGCAACCTCCTCTCTATCCTTACCCTGACGATACACTAAAACATCATCGGCATATGACAATGTCCTGACAGGTCCAGTGATCTGCTCACTGGTGATTCTCACTGTGTAGGCGTTGAACAGTACCGGAGATAATGGTGATCTTACGTGTTTGATCCTAAGTGCTTGTATTTTGGTTGTTATGTCTTGGAGGGCGATACCTCCATCTTTTTTGTCTTGCATGAGTGTAGTATGTTTGATACTGTAGATGGTGCTGCCAAACACAAAGCGTCTAATCTCTTTGTTTATGTTTGTGACAGTCTGACGTGGAGGATCTAGGACTGTGGACAGATATAGTATTTTTGGGATTATATATGTATTAACAATGGTACTTCTACCAAATATGGTAGTTGTTTTGTATTTGTACCTCTGTAACATATCTGTTATTTTCTTCTCTAGATTTTGCCAAGTGTCTTTGTATGTCTGATTTGGTTGACATGGGAGGACTATTCCGTACACTTTTATTAGATTGTTTGATGTTAAGTCAAATGGAAAATCCGCCTTATTTTTCCATTTGCCTAAGCCCATTATGTTACCCAGAGTTTTTTTTTTTTTTTTTTTTTTTTTTTTTTTTTTTTTTTTTTTTTTAACGTTTATTGAGTGTTAAGAAACATTTGCATTTGTATTGTTCGTGTTTTTACAGAGCGTTGCATGTGGAAGTGTAGGTGACATATGCGCAAGAATTACAAATATTTTATACATTTAAACATTTCTCCATTGACATTGTTGTAAGGAAATATTTTAAATCAACAGCGTGATGGTAGTGGGCTGTTACTATTTCCCTTGCTGTCCCGCTCTCCTGCCAGCTCTAAAAGCTCCTACCAAGTACCATCCCCTTCGGTGATGATAAATATGGCGGTGCACAAACTGTTTAGAACCAGCCGGCGAGGGTGGCAGCAAAGACAACAATCACAGTATCAAAAAGGTGGGAAAGGGGGATGTGGAATTTACAGGTTTACAAAGCCATATATATTTATAATGATTACAATACTACTAATGCAAATAAACAACCAAATACATAAATAATAATATTGATAAAGACAAGGAATAATTTTAAAATGCTAACGGTGATAACAATACAATGATTTATTCCATCTCTCGAGTTACCCCGAGTAGGTCCAGTAATGACCGCATGAATAAACCTTTGCACGCTTCGGCAGAAGTCCAGACCCATGTATCAAAATTAAGCGCTTGGTGA
Source organism: Cepaea nemoralis (assembly GCA_014155875.1). Taxonomy (NCBI): domain Eukaryota; kingdom Metazoa; phylum Mollusca; class Gastropoda; order Stylommatophora; family Helicidae; genus Cepaea; species Cepaea nemoralis. Next base: position 245,354 of record JACEFZ010010473.1, on the reverse strand, counting down.
AAATCTGGTTTAAAATAAACTTGACACAGCATACAATATTATTAAACAATTAACCCTAAAACACAGAATAAGCGGGTAAATGTCTTGTATGTTTAGTGGAGAATAGTTACGTCAATATAAAACTACGATTCTCAATTAATAACACAGATAACTTACCAAGATAATCATAAAAATATGTAATGAAATTAAACAAATGACGTCCCCTTTTTTACACGAAATATAATTAACCAAGGGAGACAAATCGGGTCCATTGGCTCAACCAGAATTGTTTCCCCTTTTGCATACTAAGCTCCCCTTGAACGCACAGGTAAAGACTGCCCACCGACCGTCGGACGAGATTATCTGATAGCAGTCAGCCAGAACGCCTAGGGCATTTTCAATTAACGTCAACTGACTTCAATGCTTATCACAGATAGAGATCAGACGACGTGATACAACCGGGGCTGTGAACGGAATATTTGCGCAGAAAAAATAAGCTATTCTAAAATATAGCTATACGAAGCCGTTACACAAATGGTATGAAATATTAAATATAAATAGATATGTATGTATTTATTTATTTATTTATATATGAATGTAGTTCTATAGCTGCCTGTAGGTTGTCCCAGTGGGTAAGGCATATATACGTACTTGCCTTGATGACTTGGTCACGCGGGACATGTGTGCGTGTGTGTGTATGTACATGCGTGTGTGTTGTGTGCTATCTATTACAGGACGTCGCAGTCAACCCCAACATTGTTTGGTTGCCCGTGTGCCATCATGACATCCGTGTGTGTGTGTTTATGTGTGCGCGCATGTAGGCGTGTGTACGTGCGTGGGTTTACTGCCAAGTGAGTGTGTGTGCTATCAATTACATGACATCGCAGTCAACCTCAACATTATATGGATTGTCAACTGTCCTGGGGTAAGTTTGCGATTGTCATTTTGAATGAACGACAACCAGGTCATGTGCGTGTGAAGAGGGTGTATCATCAGCTAGTTGTCTATCTATTACAGGACGTCGCAGTCAGCCCCAACATTGTTTATACAATGCATCACAGGACGTTGAAGACAGCCCCAACATTGATTGGTTGCCCGTGTGCCATCATGAAATCCGTGTGTGTATGTTGTGCGCGCATGTAGGCGTAAGTGCGTGCGTGGGTGTACTGCCGAGTGTGTGTGTGTGCTATCAATTACAGGACATCGCAGTCAACCTCAACATTCTATGGATTGTCAGCCGTCCTGGGGCAAGTTTGCAATTGTCATTTTGAATGAACGACAGCCATGTCATGTGCCTGTGAAGAGGGTGTATCAACAGCTAGTTGTCTATCTATTACAGGACATCCCAGTCAACCCCAACATTGTTTATGCAATGCATTTACAGGACGTTGCAGACAACCCCAACATTGATTGGTTACTCGTGTGCCATCATGACATCCGTGTGTGTGTACATGCGCGCGCGTGTGTGTGCTATCAATTACAGGACATCGCAGTCAGCCCCAACAGTCGTGCTTCCTGGGCAAGCTTGCCGTTGTCTTTCTGAACAACCGGCACCCATGAGCGTCTGTAGTGTCTGTCATCAGGATTATCATCATCAGCATCACCCAGCACCACCAACAAAATCATCATCATCATCATCATCAGCTTCGTCATCAGCTGAAGGTGACCGATCGGGTGACTCTACAGGGCTATGTCGGCGGAGTGAACGTACGTGAACGTGTTCAGACATGTCTTTGGGGAAAACTGGAGGATGTCTCAGAGCGTACTGATCGCATAACGATACACCCGATCAAATATGACGATGCTTCCTGTCATATGTCTAAGGTATACAGTCGAAACACGTGACTAAAACCGGTTAAAGATGGCGTCGCACTCGATCACATGTGTAAGGGTACAACCACATGGCTAAAACCGTTCAAAGATGGCGCTGTAACCGGTCACGTGTCTTATGGGACACAGCCGTTCAAATATGGCGGTGCTTCCGGTCATTTGACTAAAGAATACAATCTAATCTCGTGACTAAAGCCGGATAAAGATGGCGTCGCACTCGATCACCTGTGTAAGTGTACAGCTGAGACACGAAAGTACTGACTACGACCGGAAGTATTCGATCTTACAAAGCATTTTAAATCTGCCAGCAGTGTTGTCAACACCTAGACAATGATCAAGAGAGGACACCCTTCTTCCAAAAAAACAAAAGAAACGTCAAAGAGAAACACGAAATCATGGAGTACAACCCTTGCAAACGAAAAACATGACTGACTCCACTCACAATCCATGTGACACAGAGCAAAAGTTTCATTCCCAAAAAAATACTAGTATTGGTGCACGCTCAGAGAAATAAAGACACTGGTTTCCAAAATAATCTCTACCAAAGTTCACCAGAGCATGCCAGTTTTGACAAAAGTAGCACAACTTCTACGTTACCTGTTTTGAAGACTGGTGATTCTTGTTTCTTCATCTCAGCTCTGTCATTAGACATGTTGTTCTGCAAGAAACCTACTTCTTGTAGTCAGCCGTAGACCCGCAAGAGACAACTTTTGATCTGCTTGACGATTCATCTTCAGATGCAAATATTGATCTTCTGTCTAGCGGTCATGAACCAGACTCTGAGTTTCTCAAGAAAATCAACGCTTTGTGGAATGAAAACTATCCTACCGCTGGTTTCCGAAGTTGCTCCTCTGTCACAGCAGATTAAATACAACACCCATCGAGTAAGGTATGTATAAATAGCAAAGGTCATGATCATAGTTTCCAAGAACAGGTGTGTTAGCTTCGATGTCTATTGGTACATTCTATTATCTGGTACTCTTATTTCACTATGAACGACTAGGTGCTGAAGTCTTATAAGTTTCAATGTGATTTTTTTCTCCTCTCCAGGTTAATTTTGCAACAGAACCGCACTTCTTAACAGTTCATATCGTTGGAACGGAAGAACGCAATGGTAACTGGCACCATGTAACCAGAGAACGTGTGAATTTTGAACGGCGTATACTAGCGTTGGACCAAATTCTGACCCCAGTCCTGGGGGACAGTCACAGAGTCAAAGTCCTGGAGCAAAGAAAAAATCTAGAACAACAGTGAAAGAGGCCGAGATAGTCTAATCCCCATGTGGTAACTGTAATTAAATACAAAGGTCAAGCCACACGAGCGGACGAGTATTAAAACACCTACATAAAAACAAGATGGTTGTAATATACTTACATTCATGTCTTCAATAGCTCACCAGTCCTCAATATGAAGAAAAACTACAGTGGGTGTGAGGAGACTGTAAATGTATAGCACTGTTATTCTGACTTCACAGACTGTAGCTCACAGTGACTACAACGCAAGTAACACGGCGCCCTCCACGCTTGGTGAAAATTTCAAACAAACTCATAAAAAGTAGGAAACTTTAGTAATCAAATGTGAAAAGTTTGGACACATTTCATCCAAAAATTATGAGTTTGTTTGAAACTTTTCACATTTGGTTAACATAGTTTCATACTTTACATAGGTGTGGGTGAAATTTAGCCAAACTTTTCACATCTGGACAACAAAATTTCCCACTTTTCTTAAGTTTGGGTGAAAGTTGGCCAAACTTCTCACGTTTGGTTAACAAATTTTATTACTTGACCAAGATCTTTTACCCTTCATTCTCTCACCACATGATTTATATATATATATATATATATATATATATATATATATATATATATATATATATATATATATATATATATATATATATATATATATATATATATATATATATATATATATATATATAAAGCCTGTGTCCTTAGTACTCTTCTCTATGGCAGTGAAACCTGGACAACTTACTCACACCAAGAGAACAATTTAAACAGCTTTCATATGCGGTGTCTGCGAAGAATTCTTGGTATTAAGTGGCAAGACAAAATCACAAATACTGAAGTATTGGAAAGATCAGGTTGTGTGACAGTTTATTCCATGCTCAGTCTTCGTAGAATTAGATGGATAGGACATCTTAGGAGGATGGATGATGGTAGAATACCAAAGGATATCTTTTTTGGTGAATTACAGATGGGTAAGAGATCTCAGGGTCGGCCTCTACTACGATACAAAGATGTGTGTAAGCGGGACATGATTGATACAGGCATTGATAATGCACATTGGGGGCAAGTCGCCGCTGAACGTGTTGCATGGAGGGCAAATATCAGAAATGGAATAAAGTCAAAAGAGAAAATTATTGCAGAAAAGTCACACACCAAGCGTTTGAGACGTAAGATGGTGCATGATAGTGGAAATGACCACGTGTTCACATGCACCCACTGTGAACGGACATTTACAGCGCAAATTGTCCTTATCAGTCACACTCGCTACCGCCATAGTTAAAAGTTATTATGCCTTTTTAGAGCACAAACTATCGTCTGTCAAGACGGCAAGGTGCCAATGATATATATAAACCGTAAACACTAAATATTCAACAACCAAGAAGTAATTATAATCTATATACCTGTTTATTTACAGTATTTCGGTACATTTTACAAGAATAATAATTGCAAACATGCATAATGTCATTATACGAAATGGATGATGATGATGATGATGATGATGATGATGATGATGATGATGATGATGATGATGATGATGATGATGATGATGATGATGATGATGATGATGATGATGATGATGATGATGATGATGATGATGATGATGATGATGATGATGATTTTGTTGGTGGTGCTGGGTGATGCTGATGATGATAATCCTGATGACAGACACTACAGACGCTCATGGGTGCCGGTTGTTCAGAATGACAACGGCAAGCTTGCCCAGGAAGCATGACTGTTGGGACTGACTGCGAAGTCCTGTAACTGATAGCACACACGCGAGCGCGCATGTACACAAACACACACACACACGCGGATGTCATGATGGCACACGTGCAACCAATCAATGTTGGGGTTAACTGCGATGTCCTGTAATAGATAGACAACTAGCTGTTGATACACCCTCTTCACACGCACATGACATGGCTGTCGTTCATTCAAAGTGACAATTGCAAACTTGCCCCAGGACGGCTGACAATCCATAGAATGTTGAGGTTGACTGCGATGTCCTGTAATTGATAGCACACACACACACTCACTCGGCAGTACACTCACGCACGCACACACGCCTACATGCGCACACACATACACACACACGGATGTCATGATGGCACACGGGCAGCCAAACAATGTTGGGGTTGACTGCGACGTCCTGTAATAGATAGCACACACACACACGCATGTACATACACACACGCACACATAACCCGCGTGACCAAGTCATCAAGGCAAGTACTATATATGCCTTACCCACTGGGACAACCTACAGGCAGCTATAGAACTATATATATATATATATATATATATATATATTATATATATATATATATATATATATATATATATATATATATATATATTATATATATATATATATATATATATATATATATATAAATTCATACATATCTATTTATATTTAATATTTCATACCATTTGTGTAACGGCTTCGTATAGCTATATTTTAAAATAGCGTATTTTTTCTGCGCAAATATTCCCTTCACAGCCCCGGTTGTATCACGTCGTCTGATCTCTATCTGTGATACACATTGAAGTCGGTTGACGTTAATTGAAAATGCCCTAGGCGTTCTGGCTGACCGCTATCAGATAATCTCGTCCGATGGTCGGTGGGCAGTCTTTACTTGTGCGTTCAAGGGGAGCTTAGTATGCAAAAGGGGAAAAGATTCTGGTTGAGCCAAGGGACCCGATTTGACTCCCTTGGTTAATCATATTTCGTGTAAAAAAAAGGGGACGTTATTTGTTTAATTTCATTACATATTTTTATGATTATCTTGGTAAGTTATCTGTGTTATTAATTGAGAATCGTAGTTTTATATTGACGTAACTATTCTCCACTAAACATACACGACATTTACCCGCTTATTATGTGTTTTAGGGTTAATTTTTTAATAATATTGTATGCGTGTCTAGTATATTTTTAAACCAGATTTTCACCAAGCGCTTAATGTTGATACATGGGTCTGGACTTCTGCCGAAGCGTGCAAAGGTTTATTCATGCGGTCATTACTTGACCTCAGGAAACAAGGCGGAATTTCACTACAGGACATCCAGACAAAAATACTGTCACTTAGAATCAGTCACATAGGTAAAATCATCAGACACCCAGAACAGAACAGACTAGCACTATACTACATAGGCCACAACATCAAACATCTCACACCTCTTAACAATGCAACTGCACACTACCAGGGAAGACTGCCAACATTCTACCAGACATGCATACAGGCAATAAAAGGACATGAACAGTTAATACAGCAAACAACACACACAATATACAAACATTTAGTTAGAGAACAAGCACCATCACTAAGACTTAGGATTAAAAGAGGACACAAATACTTCATGACTGACTTCACATGCACCTTTTCAAACCTACACAACAAACACATAACACCAAAAGCTAGAGAGATCACATATAGACTGTTATACAGTATGACCCCCACAACACAGGTAGAAGCATACATATCCAAACAATGTCAATTATGTAGAAACAACACACAAGAGACAGAGGAACACATTTATTATACGTGTCCAACAATTACTGCCACACGCGCAACACTCAAACACCTCATACAAACACACACAGGCAAACAAACCGACATATATAAAGCAATTTTTCTCAATACTATACCAATGACATCTAAGGACATACATACAAAACTACTTGTAGCACTTTCTTACTACAGACAACTTATATGGACCTGCAGAAATTTTGCCAGATACAAACACCACACATATAACACACATTTAGTTTCCTTCATGTACACGCACAAAATATCACAACTCTTTCCAGAGTTGGTATAAATGGTATACCAACTCTGGCAATTCTGGGAATTTTTTGGTAATTTTGGTATACATGAGTGAGAGAAAAAAAGAAGAAACTGTGAATGAATGGTGAGTGGATGATTAAATAGATCACATATGGTCAAAAGACCAATGGAAAATCCCTTATGTAAAGAATAGTGGAAGTATAAATGCTTGTTTTACTTGTCTCAAAATGATGGTTTCACCCTTATAGACAAGAGGGAAAAGAAAAAAAGGAGAAAAGAAAATTCAAACTCCTCCCATTCCATTGTACTATTTATGGAATGTTTGGCTTTGAATGCACTTGTTGTGCTATACTACCACCACTACTAAGATTATCACTTTAGTAAATAAACTCACATATTTGTTATACTATTATCATTATTATTATCATTATTATTATTATTATTATTTTATTATTATTGTTTATTATAATGATTATCATCATTATTATTATTATGACTATCTTTATTCTACCTTTACTATCCTTAGTAATTTTAATGTTATAAGTATTATTGATATCATCATTATCATTTTACAATTTCATCTCCCCGCGCCCCCCCCCCCCTTTGCTTACAGTTTGTTGCCTTTGCTACTAACCCCACTGGTTGGTTCAAACTTTTGTCCTGCCTGTGCCATCATTACTAGAGTGGTCAGGAGAGCATTGATGGAATTGAACAATTAGTGGGAGGGTAGCGCAGGAAACAAAAATGTAAAGATTTCCCTTTCGCTTAGTCACCCCCTTTAAATCATGTGAGTGAGTGTTGAATGAATGAATAAATACAAAAACACATATGGTTATCAAACCAATAATACTGTAAAAACTTATGCAAATACAAATATTTGGTTAATTTTCATTTTAAAAAAAAAGAAAGAGAGAGCAAAGAGGGAAATATGAATGAACCCCTACATTTAGGGAAAAAAAAACAAGGAGGAAAATATAACCCACTCCTTTACTCCAAGTATTATTAAAACTGCAGTTTGCATGTGTATGTACCTGCTAGGCTATGTTTAACACCATTACAAAGAAAATCATCCTAGCAAATGGAATCACATATTGTAAAAATGTTTATCATTTTCATAACTATTATTACCATTGCTGTTTGTTATAATTGCTGTTATTACCCTCAGTATGCCTCCTCCTGTCATTATTATTATTATCATCATTAGTAATAAACCAAAACCCCTTTCCCATGTGCCCCCCCCCCTCCCCTTGCTCATGGCTTGATGCTGCCTTTGCTGATACCCACACCGGTTTGGTTCAAATATTTATCCTGCCTTTACCATCATTGCCCAGAGAGGGGGGTAATGGCATTGGAGGAGTGAAACCAAATTGGTGAGAGGGTGGCAAGGGAAACAAAAATGTAAAGATTGTAAAAATTTGTGCTAATACTGATGCTTGTTTACTTTTTACAATAAGTAATTAAAAAAAAAAAAAAACACAAGAGGAAGGGAAAAAATAAATGAACCCTTACAAATAAGACCAAAAAATAAGCAAGGAGGAAAAGAAAACCAACTCCTTTTACTTCTACTATGTTGCAATTTATATGTACCTACTATGCTATGCTAACACCATTCCTAGGAAAATCATTCTAGCAAATGGAATCACAGTTTTTGGAAAGTGGGATCATTATCATAACTATTATCATCATTGCTGTTACTATCAGTACTGTTATCACCCTTAGTAGGTAAATGTTAGTCATCATTATTATTGATGTATTTGGTTTTAGTTGCATTATTATAATAACCTTTATTAATATATAACCTCATCTCCCATGAGACCCCCCCCCCCCCCTTTCCCTCACTCATGGTTTGTTTGTTGCCTTTGCTGACACCCTCACCCTTTGGTTCCAAAATTTATCCTGCCTTTACCATCATTACCCATTAGTGTGGTGGGTCAAATGGGTGAGAGTGGGACTATCACTATTTTCATTGAGTACTTATCATTGCATTTATTAGCATTGCTGTTATCACCTTTAGTAGTTTTATTCCTTGTCATTATTATTTTAGATGCATTTCATGTAAACACCATTCCTAGGATAAGCATTTTAGCAAATGGAATCACATGATTAACTATTATTATCTTTGCTGTCTATTATCTTTGCTGTTATTGTTATCACCCTTAGCAGTTTTACTCTTTGTCATTATTATTATAGATGTATTTCATGTAAACACCATACCTAGGGAAATCATTTTAGCAAATGGAACCACAAGTTTAACTATTTATTATCATTGCTGATAATATTATCATTGCTGTTACTGTTAACACCCTTAGCAGTTTTCATTCTTGTCATTATTATAGATGTATTTCATGTAAACACCATTCCTAAGATAATCATTTTAGCAAATGGAATCACAGGTTTAACTATTAATATTATTATCATCGCTGTTTATTATCATTGCTGTTTAACAAAAACAGTGTTATTGTTATCACCCTTAGCATTTTAAATTATTCCTTGTCATTATTCAATATTATTATTTATGTATTTGGTTGTTATTTGCATTAGTAGTCATTGTAATCATTATAAATATATATGGCTTTGTAAACCCGTAAACTGCACATCCCCCAGTCCCACCTTTTTGATACTGTGATTGTTGTCTTTGCTGCCACCCTCGCCGGTTGGTTCTAAACAGTTTGTGCACCGCCATGTTTATCATCACCGAAGGGGATGGTACTTGGTAGGAGCTTTTAGAGCTGGCAGGAGAGCGGGGCGGCAAGGGAAATAATAACAGCCCACTACCATCACGCTGTTGATTTAAAATATTTCCTTACAACAATGTCAATGGAGAAATGTTTAAATGTATAAAATATTTGTAATTTTTGCGCATATGTCACCTACACTTCCACATGCAACGCTCTGTAACAACACGAACAATACAAATGCAAATGTTTCTTAACACTCAATAAAGGTTTAAAAAAAAAAAAAAAAATTTTACTAAAGATTTCCGTGGAGAGGAGCAATATAATGAGTCTAAAGACTATTTTTCAGACCCTACACCGTAGGGTATATTTGAATAAATGTTACGAACGGTTTGAAATGTAAGCGCTATTATCATATGTTGTGCCGGCGAACGTGAGGTGTCGGCTTCACCATCTTGTATGTAAGTAAATAATACCGCTACCAGCCTTTTTGCACGAGTTTGTAAGAAATTAAATTTCACACGTCACCCAAAAACTTACATTTGACAATGCTCCGTAGCACACAAGGAACATTTACAAATAAACGACAACATGTTGAACATATACTATTCACACTAAATACACCATTCTGTCTACGAAGAAGTAAAGAGAGAGAGAAAGAGGGAGAAAATAGTCGGAAAACTAAAGGGAGAGAATCTAATACATATAGCATTGCATTCTGTTATCTTCCCCCAGACGGGGGCTGCGTCGTCTCAAGGTATGGTGGCCGCCTCGAGTGCTTGGAGGTCCCGGGTTCAAGCCCCGCCGGTGAGGACCGGGATTTATTTCACGTGGGCTTCTAGTAATAAAATTGCCCCTGGTATCTGGGTAGTGAGTCCGGACGCCCGTGTGTATTGTTGCGCACGTTAAAAACAGTCCCTTGGCAGTTGGAAGTCGAAATATAGCAGCCTAACGGCGCTGCGCGGGCAAAATTTCGAGTTAAAAATCTACCCAAAGTATTTCAGGATCCTCGCCGGTGCTACCGAGTTCCTGCACTGAACTGAGGCGTTCGCGCTATCCCCTCAACATTAAAGGAAAAACATTATGAATTTTAGGTGTCTATTATGTCATACACGCAGATTTTATTTCACGCGTGTCCAGTCCACAAGGAAACTTGAAGTCAAGGTGTCTGTTTCCACTTCAGCATGTAGCGAGCTTGAATACACGTAACATTCAACGTGAAAAAAAAAAAAAAAAAAAAACTCGGGGTAACTCGGCCTTTCGCTTCTCGGCCTTTTGGCTAAGATCAAGTGTATTTGCTGGTCCCCCGACAGTAGTGCGCTTGGTCTGGTCGGAGGCCGGGATGATCATTCTCGGTCCCTTGGCTAAGATCAGACGCATTTGCTGCATCCTTCCAGTAGTGCGCCTGGTCTGGTCGGGGGCCGGGTGATCCACAACAAAAAAAACAACCTCACATAAGCATCACTTTAAATGTGGGCCCGGTGGACCACTGTGGGCAATAGCTCACAGTGGGACTAAGGGTCCACGCCAAAAACAGGGGAGGCGGGGAACCAGCTAGTCTGGGATGACCGCCAAACCCAAAAAAAAAAAAACTCGGGGTAACTCCTGCCAGTGCCATCATTACTAAGGGTGGTCAGGAGAGCATTGATGGAATTGAACAATTAGTGGGAGGGTAGCGCGGGAAACAAAAATGTAAAGATTTCCCTTTCTCTTAGTCACCCCCTTTGAATCATGTGAGTGAGGGTTGAATGAATGAATAAATACAAAAACACATATGGTTATCAAACCAATAATACTGTAAAAACTTATGCAAATACAAATGTTTGGTTAATTTTTATTTTAAAAAAAAAAAAAAGAAAGAGAGAGCAAAGAGGGAAATATGAATAAACCCCTACATTTAGGGGAAAAAAAAACAAGGAGGAAAATATAACCCACTCCTTTACTCCAAGTATTATTAAAACTGCAGTTTGCATGTGTATGTACCTGCTAGGCTATGTTAACACCATTCCAATGAAAATCATCCTAGCAAATGGAATCACATATTGTAAAAATGTTTATCATTTTCATAACTATTATCACCATTGCTTTTCTTTTTTGCTGTCATTACCCCCAGTATGTCTCTTCTTGTCATTATTACTATTGCCATCATTAGTAATAAAACAAAAACCGCTTTCCCATGTGCCCCCCCCCCCCTCCCCTCGCCCATGGTTGTTGTTGCCTTTGCTAGTACCCACACCGGTTTGGTTCAAATATTTATCCTGCCTTTACCATAATTGCCCAGAGAGGGGGGTAATGGCATTGGTGGAGTGAAACCAAATTGGTGAGAGGGTGGCAAGGGAAACAAAATGTAAAGATTGTAAAAATTTGTGCTAATATTGCTGCTTGTTTACTTTCTACAATAAGTTTTAAAAAAAAAAAGAGGAAGGGAAAAAATGAATAAACCCTTACAAATAAGACCAAAAGAAAAAAAAAATAAACAAGGAGAAAAAGATAACCAACTCCTTTTACTTTTGCTATTATTGAACATTGCATGTTGCAAGTATATGTAAAAATAAAAAAAAATAAGCAAGGAGAAAAAAAAAGATAACCAACTCCTTTTTACACCTACTATATTATTAAACAGGGCAGGATGCAATTGTTATTGTATGCACCAGCCATATTTTAACACTATTTCTAAGAAAATCATTTTAGCAAATGGAATCACATGTTTGGAAAATGTGATCATTATCAAAACAAATCCTACCATTGTGTTTATTAATAGCTATTAGCATTGCTGTCATCACCCTTAGTAGTTTTTTATTCCTTGTCATTATTATTATAAGATGTATTTCATGTAAACACCATTCCTAAGGTAATTAATTTAACACATAAAATCACATGTTAAAACTATTATTTATTATCATTGAGTCTATCACTAGTCTCAGCACTGTTATTGATATTCCTTGTCACTATGATATTTATTTATGTATTTGGTTGTTACTTTGCATTATTATCATGTAATCACTATTAATATATATGGCTTTGAAAACGCGTATACTATCACATCCCACTTTCCCACCCTTTTGATACTGTGATTGTTGTCTCTGCTGCCACCCTCACCGTTTTGTTTCATTTCTGCACCGCCATGTTTATCATCACCGAGGGTGATGGTACTTGGTAGGAGTTTTTGGAGCTGACAGGAGAGCGGGGAGGCAGGGGAAAAATAACAGCCCGCTACCATCACGCTTTTGATTTAAAATATTTCCTTACAACAATGTCAATGGAGAAATGTTTAAATGTATAAAATATTTGTAATTTTTGCGCATATGTCACCTACACGCCCACATGCAACGCTCTGTAAAAACACGCACACAAATACTGAACACACAGTACGCATGTAACAACACAAACAATACAAATGCAACAACTACCCCTCCTGCATTGTAAACTAGGATACTCCTTGACAACCCCCCCCCCTCCCCCCTCCCCACCTTCTCGATACTGTTGGTTTTGATGCTGCTGCTGCCTTCACCGGTCGGTTCTAACAAGTTTTACTGCCATTTTCCTCATTACCAAGTGGTGATGATGGTATTGGTGGGGTTGGAGCTGACAGGTGAAAGGGCGGCAGAGGGAAAATAACGGTATACTACCGTCTTGTTGTTGTTTGTACTCGTTTTTCGTTACCCCCCATTTCAAATGTAAAAAGGTTGAAACAAATGTTGTAAAAATTTGCGCATATGTCACCTACACTTCCACATGCAACGCTCTGTAACAACACGAACAATACAAATGCAAATGTTTCTTAACACTCAATAAAAGTTTAAAAAAAAAAAAAAAAAAACTCGGGGTAACTCGAGAGATGGAATAAATCATTTTCTGTCATATTGGATTTCGATCTCCTCATCGAAGGGGTTCGATATCTACATGACTGGAGCTCGATCGCACCGCACCACACACGCACGCACACAGACGCACACAGACACACACAGACACAGACACACACACACACACACACACACTGGGACTCAAATCCAGGTGCCCAGCAACTATTTGGTCTACTTATCTATATAAGTATTCCACGTGCCAGGGGCTTGCCTCAACGCATCCGCCTCCGCCCGCCCCCGGGACCGGAAGTAGTCATCACGACAACCGGAATTGACCCAAGAAAATACCCGCCAAGTTCAGGTATTGAGGTCAATGGAGGGCCGTTTTCATTCTGGAGCTATACCCTTCATATAGTAAAAAACGACGTATCTATGACGTATTGCTCCATAAATAAGCTTCCATTAGGACCCACCCTACTACTGGCACAGGCGGAACTTTCTATTCGTCAGGTGTGTGATCTAGAGACTATCAATCGTGACAAAGAGTGCTTGCTTGTGTCCGTTGGCTTGAGCTCCAACGCGAAGTCCTGTATGTCGGATGAAGGCATCCTGTTGTCCAACATCAGTGTGATGTTATACAGGACCTGAGGTTTGCGTGAGTATCCGTTGTCCCATGTCTGGCTTATTTGTGTGCAGACTGGTGGTTCCTCGCCGTACAGGCAGACACTCTCCGACTTCGGAGGAATCGGCGATCCTACTGACTTTAGCCAGGACCCCGAAGGGACCTGTTGCCCAGGACGCTCGACGAGGACGCGTCAATAGGTCTTGGCCAGTATATAACCCGGCCCTGGTGCCTTGGAAACACCTCTGCGTCCCATAAAGAGTGGGTTGAAGTTCCGAAAGACATAACAGACTGGCACAATGTAATAATAACACTGGGTCGTGAGTGCAGGGAATGGGCAGCGGGCGGCACTAAGTTTGAAGTGCAACAGCTGATCCAGAGTAACACACATCAAGGTGACATAGTCATCTACACCGATGGGTCAGTGGTGAGAAACAGACGTAGTGGTTGAGGTTTTACTGCACTGGCAAATGGGCGAGTCTTGAAAAAGGAGAGTCTGACATATGAGACTACAGCCTCCAGCATGAGAATGGAGGTGGAAGCAGTAACAGCGGCATTCCGTTGGCTGGAGGAGACTACTGCAACACACATTTATTCATTACGGATTCAAAGAGTATGCTTAGTAAGGTAGAGAAACAAATGTTTCGTGGGGAATGGCTATCGTCGCTTCAGAGGTCACAGATTGTGAGAATTGTATGGATATTTTGCCATGACCATGCGGGAGTGCGGGGGAATGAACAGACTGACAGGCTAACAGGGAATGCACCTCTTGGTGGTAGATTGCCTATGGACAAGGGAGAGGTGGTCGTGCGCTTGTGGGACCAGGTGGAGAAGGCTGAGGAACAGATTGAGAACTCGTATGTGGAAAGAATGAGATTGCGGGGGATCGGCGGGGGTTCTGAAAGAATCTTAAAACTGAGAGGGAAGACCAGAAGAACTTTTAATCAGATAGCGGTGGGAACGATTAGTAGTATGACTCCTCGCTGGCTGTTGAACGAGGGGACAGAGCACGTATGGGAATGTCCTGAGTGCAGTGATGTCGGTTCTTAACTCAACTCAACTCATCTCCCATCTGGTGTTGTTAAAGAACCTAAATACATACACTGGATTGTTTAAGATGTACAACATTGCAGTTATAGATGTATTTCAAGCGAACGAAAGAAGAAGAAGCAGTTTAAGATGTGTTTAATTCACTTTGACGTTATAATTGCATGTGCACTTTTTGTTTGTAATAACCATTATGTCTGTTTTTATTTTATTTATTTGTTTTTATTTTATTTTTATTCACAGACATGTATTAGTGGTTATAAAGGGGACATTAATATGTTTAACCAGATGTCACGAGACCACTTGAGTTTACGATCAGATGATGGATTGACAGAGACAGTTGTCTCTAGGCCGCCCAAACGCTTTGTTGAGGGGTGTTTCATCAGATCAAAGCACAGTCTGGATTCCTTGAGAATTCCCGACATCAAATGAAACGTCGGCATTCTGTTTTCGGGAGAATAAAGGAGAGGGGAGTGCCGTCTTGACGTGAATTCTGGCCACGTGAATGACGACACTCGAGCAACTTTTTCGGCTGTTGGAAGTTGACGAAACTTGTGATCAGTCTGTGGATGAACTATAGATAACGGGAGTGTTTATTTGTTCCAATTCGAATGGAGAAGGGATTCACAGTGTCCCATGTTGTTTGTTCTTCTTCTTCTTCTTTCGTTCGCTTGAAATGTGTCTATAACTGCAATGCTGTCTCTTGTATGAACTGAACTGTCTTTTTCAGTTCACACAGCGGTCCATAGAGTTTATCTTCCACTGTCGTCTCTCTAGGCCAGAAGGTTTGCCTAGATATGTTATATTTTGGGCAGTCTTGGAGTATGTGCTCTGCTGTCTGCGACGCCAATCCACATGTGCACAGGGCTGTTTCACCAATCTTGAATTTTGTATACATGTGGTTGCGTAATCTATTGTGCCCTGTTCTGAGGCGCAGAATAATGACTTGTTTTGGTCTATCCATAACGTGGTAGTCATCTTGAGCAGGTTTTGGTGGCTTTCTGACTGATTTGATCATTCTTTTCTTTTGGTGGTATGTAACGGGCACATCATGCTGTTCTTATTTGGCTCCTTCCTTAGCCAATTGATCAGCTCTGTCGTTTCCGGGTACTCCACAGTGGGATGGTATCCACTGTATGGTGACCTTATGCTGACTGCTAAGTTCAGAAAGTAGTGTCCTTAGTACTGGCAATTTCCCAGACAGGAGCGCCTCGAGTACTGATTTTGTATCTGTCAATAGCATCACAGGTTGTGTACCATTGCTGGTATTTAGTAATTTCTCTGTTGCTATCTTGATTGCCTCAATTTCAGCATCGTAGTTATGGCAGTACTTTCCTGTGGGTACTCTAGCTGTGTCCCTGATATTATTTGGGTATTCTATGTACACTCCCGCTCCTCCATTTCGAACAGCATTTTGTGCTGACCCATCTGTGTAGACTCGGATCCAGAGGTCCTGTGGGTATTCTTCATCAAGGAAGCTGAGAGTGGCTATTCTGCGCTGCACACTGTTCTGTTCTTCCTTGTCAAATATTCCTCTCACTTTTGTCTGGATTTGTAATGATAGTCTATGCTCATCTTTCCATGGAGTTCACTCTGGAATAGTTGTTAGGGGGATACCAACTGTGGGCAGATCGGTGGTTTTTCTGTAGAGTCGTTTGGTCTGGTGGATAAAACTACTTCTTTTCAACCGCCCCATAGCTAGGTTTTCAAATCTGTTCTTCATAGGGTGGCCTGGCAAGCTGAGGAACTTTTCTGCTTGTATTAGCGTTTTCGTATCTCTGCGCTCACTCAGTGCTTGTGTCCTCCCCATCTTCTCCATTTCCACTATAGGGGTTGATCTCATCCCTCCTGTGGTGACTCTAAGTGCTTGATTTTGCACTTTGTCCAGCTCTTGTAGTGTGGTTTTTGATGCCGAACACCACGCAGTTGACCCGTATTCCAGGTGTGGTCGTATGCTCTGTTGATAAACTTTGCCCACTGGCTCCCCATGTGGTTCCACTTAGCTTTCTCAGGGTGGCTATTTTCCTTCTGGCTTTTGCTACTGCTTTGTTGATGTGCTTTCTCCATGTCAGCCTGCCATCAAATGTTACTCCAAGGTATGTTGGTTCTTTATCTTCTCTTAGGGGTGTTCCGTTTATCTGGATGGTCCCTGCCTTTTGTTTTGGAGAGAGGGTAAATAGGGTGGTGCTGCACTTGTCAGTGTTTATGCTGACACACCATCTATTTGCCCATGCAACAAATGTATCTACAGCTCTTTGTAGTAGTCTGGTGGCCACTGATGCTTGTTCATTTGTGCTCCATAGAACCAGGTCATCGGCGTACATTGCGGCTTTAATTCCATGCGGTAGATTAGCAACGAGATCATTGATAAAGATTAGAAAGAGTGTGGGGGACAAGACTCCGCCCTGGGGAACTACCGTGACGCAGTAGTACTTTCTTGCTCTCCATGTTGTTTGGAAACAAGGGACATTTTTTTTTCATGTTGTGAATTGTGAATTCCAACTCGGAACACTAGCATAAGGTAGTTTATTTATAAATAGAGTTAGGACTTGAACTTAGTGATAGTGTGTTGTGTGAACGTAGTCTAGGAGCGTCGGCCGCAGCTGGCTGATGCCTAGCTTAAACGAGGTAGAGTGATATATCATTTCACTCGGCAGGGTAGGACCAATGTAATGGGATGATATTCAGGGAGATTTGGGATGGCTGGGGGATAAAGGAAATGTTAATGGTAGGATATTCCGGTAGGGAGGTCTACTGGGGAGCTGTGTTTTTCCTTTTGGTCTTTCCTTTTCCTTACCACCCAAATGTGACGAACTACTCTGCCTTAAGCCAGAGGGTAGTTCTAGGTTAACCAGGATAAATATCTGAGTGTGGCCATTGGCCTATACTCACAGATAATGGGTCTGAATAGGGTTTTTCTCTCACAGAGTATTCTCTTTTGACAGGTTCCACAGTGTAAAAGAAGGGAAATATTACTCAGAGGTGTGGACAATGACAGTCACACTGAGTGCAATTCCATTGTAGAGAAGAGCTGATGGACAACACAGAGGTGTGAACAATGGCTATCACACTGAGTGCAGTTATACTAAATGGCCTCGGAAATGGGACATCGTTCCAAAAATTATAGACTCATAGAAAGCAGGAGTGTTATCCTGAAAAGGGCCAGTGTAGCAGATGATTGAGTGCCCAAGGCAGTTTTTTATGAAACTATTAACACCTCCATGGACAATGACAATATTAGGTAGAGAGGTGGAATAACAGTGATTTAAGTAACTGTGACTATGTCGAGTGACCATAACTATAGGTTGTAGAGAGGTTGCAGAGTAAAGACACTCATTCAGTAACATTTTGCAACCGGACTGAAAGTTTTCTTTAAACTCGTGTGAGATATAAGGAGATCTTCGTAGGTCTCAGGATTTTAATGAACATATTAAGTACATAGTGTGTTCCTGATTCATGGGCATTATTAGGCCATACTCACTATTGGAGACCAGTCACCCAGACTATATAGGATTAACTCCAAGAAGTCAACCATTGTCCGGAGAGATGCTTCATTCGGTGAGATCTGTTCGGAACTTATTATGGTGTGAGGTGGTATGATCGAACACGATGATGAACGATCCTGGGCTCACTGATCTCTTCTCGCATACACCATAGAAAATACTACATATTTCCACACACAAACAGTGCACACACATACACGTGACACTTTTCTGTATTAAATGTTTTATTTTATCATTTGTTAAAATACAGTCTTGTGTGGGTATGTTCTGGAGGAATATGAAGGGTATTGTTTAGTGGTAAGAAGAAGAAGAAGAGAGAGAGAGAGATAGTGTACCTAGGACTGACAGGGGGTTTGTAGACAACGGTCCGGCAGAAGCCCAAGCTAAGGAAAGGGAATTTAAACAGTGTGCCTGTTGACTCCACTTCTCCCCTAGGGACGACTGGCGACACCAGAGCCAAACGATAGGAAACATTTACTTGACGTTATGTCCCTCTAACATTTGGACATAGGGCTCTAAATACAGACGTCTCGGCTTTTATGAGTCAACGTAATCCTTTCATCTCAACTTCTTTTCTTTGTTTCTATGAGTGTGAATGAACAATAGTGGATTAATTTCTGGTGATAGTAAGTATTCTTGCACATGGGGCGAGACTGCCCACTTTAAGAAACACACAGTTTACGGTATGTGGATGTGTAAAAATTGTCTCTGATTACATAAGGATCATGGTTAGGGTAATCACGACGAGAGTGGGAGAGGGAGAGAGAGGGGGAGGGAGAGAGAGAGGGAGGGAGAGAGTGGGAGAACGAGAGGAGAGAGAGAGGGGGAGAGAGTGGGAGAACGAGAGGAGAGAGAGAGGGGGGGGGGGGAGAGAGTGGGAGAATGAGAGAGGGGGAAAACCAGTATAGAAAAGGGGAGAGGGAGAGAGGAGAGAAAGAAAGAGAATGAACGAGCGAACAAACAGACTTTATTTACAAAGGGTATCAAATTGGGCACGCAGGTTCGTCTTACATTCGGCTCTTCCAATCACTCATCTCTCGTTCAGAGAAAGAGAGTATGACAGAGAATGAGAAAGAGAGGGAGAGAGAGAGAATGATTAAGAGGGGGGAGAATAAGAGAGAGGGGCAGAGATAGAATAAGAGAAAGGGGGAGAGAATAAGAGAGAGGGGCAGAGATAGAATAAGAGAGAGGGGGAGGAGAGTGCGAGAGAGAGGATAGAGAATTAGAGAGGGGGAGAGAGGGAGATAGAATGAAAGAGAAGGGAGAAAAAGAATGAGAGAGAGGGAGAGAATGGGAGAGAGGTAGAGAGAGAGGGGAAAACAAGAGATAGATGGAGAGAGAAGACAGAGAATGAAAGAGCGGAAAAGAGAGAGGGAGGGAGAGCATGAGAAATAGAGGGAGAGAGAGGGAGAGAATAAATGCGAGGGAGGAGAAGGGAGAGACATAGAGGGGGGAGAGGGGAGAAAATTAGAGAAAGGGAGAGCGAGTATGAGGGAGGGAGGGGAGATGGAAAATGAGAGACAGAGGGAGAGAGAATGAGAGAGAGAGTTTGAGAGAATGAGAGAGAGACGGGGAGAGAGAGTGGAGAAATTGGGAAAGGGAGAGAGAATGAGAGAGAGAGAGAGAGATTGAGAGAGGGGAGAGAGAATTAGAGGAATATAGAAAATGAGAGAGATGCAGAGAGAGAATGAGATAGAGAATAGAGAGAGTATGAGAGAGAGTGGGAGAGAGAGTGGGAGAGATAATGAGAGAGATAAAGAGAAAAAATGAGAGAGAGGGAGAGAAGGAATGAGGGAGAGAGAAAGAGAGATAATGAGAGAGAATGACAGAAAGAGACGAGAGAATGAGAGCGAGTTGAAGTGAGATAATGAGAGAGAGGGAAAGAAAATGAGAGAGGGAGAGAGGGAGACAGAGGCATAAAATCACGGAGAGAATGAGAGGGTGTGGAGAAGGAACACATAGGCAGGAAAAAAGAGTAGAAAGAGAAAAAGAAAAGTGGGAAGAAATATATAGAGAAAAGAAAAATATGTGAGACGAGAAGAAATTGACGGAGAAGGATAGAAGGAAACAGTGGAAGAAAGAGGAGGGAGAGGAATAGAGGGAGAAAAAAAGGGTTTAACGCGCAAGAGGATTAAGGTCGTTGCACCAGGTTTTACCCCATATGGCTCGGTCTCTTCCACAGGGCGGCCTGCTGAAAGCATCGCACAAAGCACAAACTCTGTAGCTCCAGCGACGACACCTCCGAGAATATTGCACTCGTGAAGCGAACGACGTAGGCCGGAATCGAACCCACTACATTCGGAGCACGAGGACAGGCGGAGTGACCACTTCGCCACGCAGAGAGAGAGAGAGAGAGAGAGAGAGAGAGAGAGAGAGAGAGAGAGAGAGAGAGAGAGAGAGAGAAGTGTGAAATAGACGGAAGGGAATGAGAAGCGGGAGAGAAAGTGTGAAATAGAGGGAAAGTAATCAGAAGAGGGAAAGAGGAGGTAGCGTATTCCTGGAAAAGAAAACAAACACAAAATGTTCCAGTCCAGGTAAAGACCGACAGTCTCCTTAAGCTGGTTTGTTAAAAGAATATTGGATATTTAAGGTATGGATAAACAGGGAGACTGAGACACTAATCGTGTGGACAAAATTTTTAATTCTCGTCCTTGACTTTGGGACGTAAATTACAAGTACCTCTGAAGTCGGAGTGAGATCGCTAATGGCGTGGGGCAGTAGTAATAGGGAAAGCTAATCTACACGCACAAATCAGTCTGTTGTACAAGAAGCAGTAGCAGATGTATGGACTACGTTTGAGTTCAAAGCGAGGGAGGGAACGCAACAACAAAAATAGACACACTGACAAACAGCTGAGTTAACCAACAACAAAAATAGACACACTGACAAACAGCTGAGTTAACCAACAACAAAAATAGACACACTGACAAACAGCTGAGTTAACCAACAACAGAAATAGACACACTGACAAACAGCTGAGTTAACCAACAACAAAAATAGACACACTGACAAACAGCTGAGTTAACCAACAACAAAAATAGACACACTGACAAACAGCTGAGTTAACCAAAATCACTGTTCGATTGTAGCAAAGGCTTTGTTTAATGTCTTGAATATATGAGTACGTATACAATAGTCTCTTCTGGCATTGAATTGAAATCTGTTTGATAATCATCATCACCATCATCAAGTGCCTTGCCGACTGGCGTGGGCTATCATGCTTCTCCGCAAATTGCCATCTCCAAGGGCATGGAACAGTTAATGTGTTGACTTCCTTCCGTGACATGACGTAAGACTGGTGGGAAAGACATGCCTACAACTCGTGGAGAAAACATTGTCAACTTAGGCCTACTCCCTAGGTCTACTGGCTAGGTATACCTACTCCCTAGGACTACTTATTCCCTGAGCCTACTAACTATTTCCTAGGACTACTCCCTATGCCTACCTATTCCCTAGGCCTACTCCCTAGGCCTACCTACTCCCAAGCCTAACTACACTCTTGGCCTACTCCCTAGGCCTACCTACTCCCAAGCCTAACTACACTCTTGGCCTACTCTCTAGGTCTGCCTACTCCCTATGCCTACTTCCTAGGCCTATCTACTCTCTAGGCCTACATATTCTCTATGCCTAGCTACTTTCTAGGCCTACCTACTCTCTAGGCCTACATATTCTCTATGCCTAGCTACTTTCTAGGCATACCTACTCTCTAGGCCCACTCCCTGAACCAACCCCCTAGGCCTTTTCCCCAGGCCTGCTCAGCTGGGCTTATTCATGGCCTGGTCACATGATCATATACAGGTATTCTGGAGTCTGGGCTTGGCGAGGTGGGAGAAATCGCTGCAGCACATGTCCCGCAAAGACTGCATTTCAGTAGTGGTTGGCGAGATGTGTACATCAACCTCACAACGATAGGTACACGTCTTGTTCATGCATTTAATCAATCAATCAGGTGCCGACTCCACAATAAAGGTAGGCTCTATTGAATCTCCAACACTGTCTGCCTCTCGCCTTGATTGTACATTATGTCAGATTGCTGTTCATCCACATCTTTATGTTAATATCTTCCCACTTGTACCATTGTCTATCTCTTGCTCGATTGCCTTTAATCTTACATTCCAATATGGTTTTACTAAGAGTTTATTGCCATGAGCCAACAATATTAACTCACATTGAAGCGTGCAGGATGCTTTGTGCGAAAAGCACGCTTCGACAGCCCGGGAGAGGAAGGACTCTTGAAAACGCGACACTCTAGCTAAGACCGCAATGGCAAATCGTACAGTGCCGCTATGTGAATAGTATTTTAGTAATTTAAAAGTATTTTAAATATGTATTACCTCGGCCCGCTACCCATTCTCTGCACTTTCGACCCAGTGTTACTATTACATTGTGCTAGTCTGTCATGTCTACCGGTACTTGAACACACTATTTTTCACGATTGGTGGTCTCTAGATCACACACCTGGCGTATAGATATTTCCATCCAGAACCTGCCTCGTCTTAGTTTCTGCCTTCAAATGAAAACAACTATGGAAAATAAAAGGAATTATTGCCGTAGCAACGGAGGGTATGCTTAGTGTCCGATACCCTGTACCACCAATGTTTGGGGAAGCTCTTGGAGCTCAGGTATACAGCTAATGTTTAACTTTGAGGGTAGAGTTGAGTGCGAGTTTTGAAGAGAAATAATGGTCTTGCACTTGTTGATCAAATGTTATTTTGGTTGATCAAGTAATTAATTAATTTGATTTATGGATTTAAAACAAAATTCAAAATATTTTATTGGTTATATGGAAAACAATCGTTAAACTGATTGAAACTGATTTAATATCCATGTAGAAAACTACATGGATGCGGGAATTTCCAGACTGAGTCTTTACTAGTTATCTATGGATACCAATTATCAGCGTGAAAGAATATTCAGATCTTTTTTTTTTTTTTTTTTAGCATATCCTTTACAGGACTTAGCTGTCAACATCAGCATCTTTCAGCTGTATGTTGATCTCTTGGCAAGATTACGCTCAGTAGTTTGCCATTGCTTTCTGAGCGGCCGGCTCACATACCCCGTAAATTACCGATGCGATTCGAACCACTATTGATTTGAACCGTCATCACGTTTACCGACGAGGGTATACGAGATTACGGAGAAAAGTCATAACCTCTAAGCCACGAAGCCGGCTATTCAGATCTTAGAATTAGTTATTATTATTATTTTTTTTTTTTTTTGGTTATAAAATGCTGATGCATTAATAAATACAGATAATATAAAACTGAACGAAGATTTATATGTCATGATTATTTGCATGCAATTTCATTTAAGATTACAAGTAAACAACCACAGATGATTAAGAAATCACATACATACCAAGCGCGTTGAAAGAACATACAAACAGAACAGTGGGAAACACTAGGACGAGAATGGAAGACGACGGTCACTTCGAAGACTTAAAGTTTTGGGGAAGACGTGACATAAAATCTATAGCAGTGGTTCTCAACATTTTTGGCCCATGCACCCCTTCACCATATGTTCAGAATGCTATTACCCCCCCCCCTGTATTTCCTCCCTATAAATTCCCTCCCCCACATAGTATACGTAAACATGGAAGCTAGATTTAATAACACATACGAGAAAAAGTCTAGACGTCTGCATAAAACGTGATGTGTGGGTCTACGGGTCTACTTATGTTATAAAACGAATTACAGAAAGGCGAGAAGTACAGAACCGTAAAGCATGGAGGAGAAAATAATATCAAGTAATCGGTATATTAAAGCGATCTTGAAATCATCTTAAATTCCCCACCCCCTCTCGGAAACCCTAAAATTTCCGTGGGGAGGGGGGGGGGATTCCCCACCGGTTGAGAACCACTGTTCTACATGGTGGATGGAGGTTTGAAAAGTAACCTCTGGATGTCTGAACCTGGTGTGCGTGTATTTAGAGTGGCTGTCGATATAGGAGGCAGCTTGGTAGAACCTAAATCTCATCTGATTAACCTCTTAAATTACAAAAGAGAATGAATCTGATATCGGAGTCCTGTGGGAGGTCTGTTTCACAGATTCATGTTATCAATTGTCACGATCCTTACAATGTTACTTGTAAAGTGCATAAAGTTGTTATATGCTAAATGATTGAATAATGGTATTTTATATAACTGAATGTGGGTTAAAATACTGAAATATTGTAATTACACAGTGATATGCCATATCATGCTGCTATTAATATAGTTAATTTACATTTACTGGGTTAAATTAGTGATTAAAGTAAAATATTAATCACATTTCTTAGACAATTAATAAGTAAAGATAAAGTACATAAGCGATTAAATGATTATATTTAGCAAGTTCAAGGTTCAAGTAGGAAATAATTTTAGTAAATTTTTGAATGATAGTTATAAATAAATATTTCATATCGTAAACATGTTTATTCGTAAGTTTATGTGCGTTTCAGAGTTAAAGCTCGGGCCTTTCAGAGGATTGACAACCAATCAATCAATCAGCCAGCCAGCCAGCCAGCCAACCAGCCAGCAAACCAACCAACCAACAGCCAACCAACCAGCCGGCCAGCCAATAAATCAATAAACCAACCAGCCAATCAGCCAACCAATAAATCAATAAACCAACCAACCAGCCAGCCAACCAACCAATTAGCCAACCAAGTATACAATGGCTACACAGTGCAGCTTAACTGTTGAGATGCAGACACTTCCGGAGACAGTCATCAACATACAAACTGTAGACACTTCCGGAGACAGCCATCAGCATACAAACAGAGTCTGTGGGTTAATTACAACCCAGGAATTCTTTAAATGAACATCAATGTCTGTCTTCTTGCAATGTCCGATAACTGATGTATGTCTGATTTCTCACAAACATCTCATGTCAGACGAATAACTGACTTCTCGTAAATGTCTGATGTTAGACAAATGTCAGACTTCTCACATAAGTCTGATCTTAGACGAAAGTCTGACTTCTCACAAAAGTCTGATGTTATAGGAATGTTTGACTTCTCACAAATATGTGACTTTTCA
Source organism: Cepaea nemoralis (assembly GCA_014155875.1). NCBI lineage: Eukaryota > Metazoa > Mollusca > Gastropoda > Stylommatophora > Helicidae > Cepaea > Cepaea nemoralis. Next base: position 219,842 of record JACEFZ010010473.1, on the reverse strand, counting down.
CAAATGTATGACTTCTCACAATTGTCTGACTTCTCACAATGATCTGATGCGTCACAAATTAAATTGTTGACGTCTAACTAATGTCTCACTTCTCGCAAATGTCTCACTTCTCACAAATTTCTGAACTCTCACAAATGTCTGTCTTCTCCCAATTGTCTGATTTCTCTCAAATGTCTATTGTCTGGAACATGCTTAACGTCTACACATCGTCATATTTCTGGACAAAAAGACATCTGACATATTTGAATATGATGAGCTAGCAAGAAGACTTTCTGTGACAATGTTGTCCCATACTCTCTCTCTCTCTCTCTCTCTCTCTCTCTCTCTCTCTCTCTCTCTCTCTCTCTCTCTCTCTCTCTCTCTCTCTCTCTCTATCTATCTTTCATATACACACACCCACGCAGAACATATGAAGGTCACCCATCAACGATTTCTGCGGGTCACAACAACTTTGTACGGCCTTGGCCTCAGGTCAAGCCACATATTAGCTGGTGTCAAATCCGGCTGTCCCATTTCCGGTGCCGGGTCAAAGTGCAGCTGTTGGAACAGGCCCACGACGCAGTAGAGGATGTTCTGCCTGGCCAGGAACTCGCCTGCAACATGGACACACATAGACATTGACAGGGATAGAAATTGACGAGGTGTGTCATTGATACGGTTATATATTGACAGGGATAAACATTGACGTGGTGTGTCACTGTCTTAGATAAAGACTGGCGCTGATTAGGATCGTCAGATGTCCCGATTTTCCGCGACAGTCCCGGTGTTTTCTGTAAAAATTTTCGGCAAGCTCATTTGTCCCAGTTGTTTTATTTTAAATAAAAGATTTATTTAGATAAAACTATTTCTTAATTTGAATTTGGTAGAACTACATATAACGGTCTCCCTGGCGACGTTGCTCGTAATCCCAAATACCCACGGACGAAACACAGCTGCGAGAGATTTGGCAGCAGATCACGTCGCGCTGGTTATTTACGGAGGTATGTGAGCCAGTGGTTCAGAAAGCAATGGCAAACTACTGAACGTAACACTTGCCAAACCATCAACAGCAGCTCAAGAATGCTGGTGTTGACTGCGGTGTCCTGTAAAAGGAAATGCGACCCCCCCCCCCCCCCCCCAAAAAAAAAAGAAAAAAAGAATTACATATGGACCGCATTGCGCTAGTTTTTAACGAATTGGTATGGGAGCCGGTTGTTCAGAAAGCAATGGCAAATTACTGAACGTAAACTTGCCAAGACATCAACAACAGCAGTAAAATGTTGGTTTTGACAGCGATGTTCTGTAAAAGAATTTGCAAACAACAAAAGAAAAGAACTACATATCTTCTGATGAGATTGACAGCAGTATTTGTCTAGCAGGAGCTGCATGTCAGAAAATAAAAACTATCTAATGCAGTACGTCGCTATCATTGAATGTCTGAAAAGAAGCATTGAAATGTTATATAGAAAATGCCTTGCTGTATGGCAGTGAATCATGGAATGTGGGTGAACAAAGTTGGAAGAGCTTGGAAGCAACGAAGGGTGGTTCCTGAGACGAATGTTGTGAATACCGTGGACTGCCATGTTTATAGAGAGAGAACAGGATCCATAGGGAGAGAATACGGTCTATTGGGAGAGGGCAAGATTTATAGGGAAATAATACGATTTATATTGATAGAACATGATCTATAGGGAGAGAATATGACCTATATCGAGAGAACACGATCTATAGAGAGAGACCATTATCTATAGGGAGAAAATAGAATCTATAGGGAGAGAATAGGATCTATATTGATAGAACATGATCTATAGAGAGAGAGAGAGAGAGACCATTATCTATAGGGAGAGAACATGATATATATATATATATATATATATATATATATATATATATATATATATATATATATATATATATATATATATATATATATACACACTAGCTGACCCGGCCCGGCTTCGCCCAGTCCTTTTGGGGAGCATCTCATTTAATTCATATAAGTAGTCATATAAGTTCCCGTTCCCGTTACCGACTGTCTGTCTGTCTGTCTGTCTGTCTGTCTGTCTGTCTGTCTGTCTGTCTGTCTGTCTGTCTGTCTGTCTGTCTGTCTGTCTGACCCGGCCCGTCTTCGCCCAGACCCTGATGGGGAGCATCTCATTTAATTCATATAAGTAGTCATATAAGTTCCCGTTCCGACTATCTATCTGTCTGTCTGTCTGTCTGACCCGGCCCGGCATCGCCCAACACCTGGTGGGGAGCATCTCATTTAATTCATATAAGTAGTCATATAAGTTCCCGTTCCCGACTGTCTGTCTGTCTGTCTGTCTGTCTGTCTGTCTGTCTGTCTGTCTGTCTGTCTATCTATCTATCTATCTATCTGTCTGTCTGTCTGACCCGGCCCAGCCCATGGTGGAGAGCATCTCATTTAAATTATATAAGTAGTCATATAAGATCCCGTTCCCGACTATCTGTCTGACTGTCTGTCTGTCTTGGGTAAATGTAGGAGGGAGGAGGAAGAGGGAGGTGGAGGAGGGAAGAGGAGGGAGGAGGAGGGAGGAGACAGGAGGAGTAGGGAGGAATAGGAGGGAGGAGGAGGGATTAGGAGGAGGGAGGAGTAGGGTGGAGGAGGAGGCGAGGAGGAGGGAGGAGGAAGAGGGAGGAGGAGGGAGAAGGAGGGAGGAGGAGAACGCAGGAGGAGAAGGGAGCAGGAGGAGGAGAGGGAGGAGGAGGGAGAGGGAGGAGGAGGGAGGAGGAGGAGAGAGTAGGAGGAGGGAGGAGGCGGAGGGAGAAGGAAGAGGGAGGAGGGAGAAGGAGGAGAAGGAGGGGGAGGAGGAGGAGGGAAGAGGAGGAGGGGAGGAGGAGGAGGGAGGAGAGGAATGTGAAGGGAGGAGGAGGGAGGAGGTAGAGGGAGGAGGAGGAGGAGGGAGGCGGAGAGAGGAGGAGGAGGAGGAGGAGGAAGAGGGAGGAGGAGGAATGTGAAGGGAGGAGGAGGGAGGAGGTAGAGGGAGGAGGAGGAGGTAGAGGGAGGAGGAGGAGAGGAGGAGGAGGAGGAGGAGGGAGGAGGCGGAGAGGGAGGAGGAGGAAGGAGGAGGGGGAGGAGAAGGGAGGAGGAAGAAGGAGGAGGAGGGAGGAGGAGTGATGAGGAGGAGGAGGAGGGAGGAGGAGAGAGGAGGAGGAGGAGGAAGAGGGAGGAGGAGGAATGTGAAGGGAGGAGGAGGGAGGAGGTAGAGGGAGGAGGAGAGGAGGAGGAGGAGTGAGGAGGAGGAGAGGAAGGAGGAGGGGGAGGAGGGAGGAAGAAGGAGGAGGAGGGAGAAGGAGGGATGAGGAGGAGGAGGGAGGAGGAGGAATGTGAAGGGAGGAGGAGGTAGAGGGAGGAGGAGGAGGGAGGAGGAGGAAGTGGAGGAGGAGGTAGGAGGAGGAGGAGGAGGAGGAGGAGGAGGAGGAGGAGGAGGGGGAGGAGGAGGAGGAGGAGGAGGGAGGGAGGAGGGAGGAGAGGAGGGATGAGGAGGAGGGAGGAGGAGGAAGAGGGAGGAGGAGGAATGTGAAGGGAGGAGGAGGGATAGGGAGGAGGGGGAGGGGAAGAGGAAGAGGGTAGGAGGAAGAGTGGAGAGGAGGAGGGAGGAGGGAGGAAAAGGGAGGAGGGAGGAGGAGAGAGGAGGAGGAGGGAGGAGGAAGAGGGTGGAGGAGGGAGGAGAAGGAAGGAGGAGGAAGAAGGAGGAGGAAGGAGGAGGGAGGAGGAGGAGAGGGAGGAGGAGGAGAGGAGGAGGAGGAAGAGGAGGAGGAGGAAGAGGAGGAGGGAGAGGGAGGAGGGGAAGAGGAAGAGGGTAGGAGGAGGAGGAGGGGAGAGGAGGAGAAGAAGGGAGAAGGAGGGAGGAGGAGAAGGAGGAGGAGGGGAGAGGAGGAGGGAGGAGGCAGAGGGAGAAGAAGGAAGGAGGAGGAGGAAGGAGGGAGAGGAAAGAGGGAGAATGAGGAGGGGAGGAAGGAAAGGGAGGTGGAAGAGGAGGAGGGAGGAGGAAAGAGGTAGGGGGAGGAGGAGGTAGAGGGAGGAGGAGGAGGAAGGAAAGGGAGGAGGAAGAGGAGGAGAAGGGAGGAGGAGGGTGGAGGGAGGAGGAGGAGGTAGAGGGAGGAGGTAGGAGGAGGAAGAGGGAAGAGGGAGAAGGAGGAGGGAGGATGATGAGGGAGAAGGAGGCAGGAGGAGGAGGAGTGAGGCAGGATGAGGAGGAGGGATGAGGAGGAGGGAAGATGAGGGAGGGGGGGGAGGAGGCGGAGGGAGTAGGAGGGAGGAGGATGGAGGAGGAGGGGAGAGGAAGAGGGAGAAGGAAGAGGGAGAAGGAGGAGGAGGAGGAGGGAGAGGGATGAGAGGGAGGAGGAAGAGGAGGAGGGTGGAGGGAGGAGGTAGAGGGAGGAGAAGAGTGGAGGAGAGAGTTCGCCATTCCGAATTCATACTCGTCTAGTTCTTCCCTTCTACACGACTGTAGATAACTTCCTTACACATAAAAAGATGAATTGTTATTGATATTGCCGTGGCATGGAGGAATATCAGCAGCAGAATTGATCTAAAAAACCAAAGACTGAGATCTACGGAGAGCCATGAACGCCTACGCCAGCCGGCACGGCACTTGATGATGATGATTGCCGTGTGACGATTCTGTGTAGTCACGTCATTTTCTTCCCTTCCCGTAGCGTTTTGGTTCGGGGATTCTTTCATCATCATCATCATATATTTACGTACGTATTTTGGGAGGGGGAGGAGGGAGGAGGAGGAAGAAGAAAAAAAAACTATGACAGTTGACAGCTCTGGAATGAAAGGAAGGCGTGTAGAAAATTTCATCTCAATCGGATGGGCCGTTCGCGAACAAATAAAGGACATACATATTTACATACATACATATATATATACATACACTTTGTTTTATAGATATATAGATATATATATATATATATATATATATATATATATATATATATATATATATATATATATAGAGAGAGAGAGAGAGAGAGAGAGAGAGAGAGAGAGAGAGAGAGAGAACCACATGTTAAGCCCATAGAAAGACCCTCAACTTACACAGAACCAAACATGAAAGACCCACGGACACCCAGAACCAGACATAAAGTCTATAGAAAGACCCAAACATACACAGACCCAGGCATGAAGTCTATAACAGACCCACAAATACACAGAACCAGACATAAAATCTATAGAAAGACCCACAGATACACAGAACTAGACATAAAGTCTACAGAAAGACCCACAGATAGACAGAACCAGACATAATGTCTATAGAAAGGCCCACAGATAGAACTAGACATAAAGGCTACAGAAAGACCAACAGACAGCCAGAACCAGACACAGTGTCTATAGAAAGACCCACATATACAATGAACCAGACATAAAGTCAATAGAAAGACCCACAGATACACAGAACCAAACATAAAGTCTATAGAACGACCCACAGATAGAACCAGACATAAAGTCTACAGAATGACCCACAGATAGACAGTACTCACCGACACAGCTGCGAGATCCAATACTAAATGGGATCCAACTCTGCGGCCTGGCTTTCACTTTGCTGCCGCTGTCATCTATGAATCTCTCCGGTTTGAACACTTCCGCGTCATCCCAGTGCCTGGGGTCACGCATGATGGCGTACTGGTGAACTAGGACATTAGTTTTGGCGGGAATCTCGTAACCTCCGACCTGGGGAAGTGACCAACATTAAGTAGTTATCATCATCATCGTTTTTATCGTTATCATAATCACGTATCATAATCATGATCAGTATCATCGCCAGCATCATTATTGTTATCATCAATAACATAATTAGTGTCTTTAACAGCATTATCATAATTATTATTTTTGTGGAATCGTTCAACATAGGCATAAATAGTATAATCAAGTTTCTTCTTCTTCTGCGCATCCGGAGTGTTTTTTCCCGATGTTATTGCGTTGTAAATGGGAATATTCTTCAACAAGTGAATCGGTACAATTATCTCGGAACAGTCATAACATCTGATGGGAGATGCCTTGAAGAGATTAAAACAAGAATCGCCATGTCAAAAGTAGTCTTTAGCAAGATGAAAAACATACTGACCAATAAAAAATATGTCGATTGAAAAGAGAAAAAGAGTTTTGAGGTGCTACATGGAGCCTGTACTTTTGTATGGATGTAAAACTTAGACAATGAGCAGTCTAGCTGAAAAACATCTGATGGCTGTAGAAATGTGGTTTCTGAGGAGAATGCAAAGAATACCATGGACAGAAAGAAAAACTAATCACCAAGTACTTTTTTTGTTTTTGGTTTTTTTTTTGGTTTTTTTAGCATATCCTTTTTACAGGACTTAGCTGTCAACACCAGCATCTTTCAGCTGTATGTTGATCTCTTGGCAAGATTGCGCTCAGTAGTTTGCCATTGCTTTCTGAGCGGCCGGCTCACATACCCCGTAAGTTACCGATGCGATTCGAACCACTGCTGATTTGAACCGTCATCACATTACCTGACGAGAGTATACGAGATTACAGAGAAAATTCATAACCTCTAAGTCACAAAGCCGGCCACCGAGTACTACAGGAGACAAATGAAAATCGTAAATTGATTAGAGAAATTAGACGTAGAAAGTCAACATTTTTGGAAATGTTACAAGAAGAAATGAATTGGAGAACTTGGTGACAACTGGCAAGATCGAAGGGAACAGACCAAGGGGAAGACCGAGAAGTAAATACCTGGATGGCTTGGCCACATGGCATGGTCGAGGCAGGAACACTGAGCTGATCCACGACTCTGGTGGTCGAGTGAAATGGCGATCCAAGACCGCCCACGATTTCTGGCATGGCACATGATGGATGGATGGATGAATTGTGTTGTGCCAGTTTAACTGCGCCTTTAGGCCGACACATCCGACTTCTGCGAGCATTTGTTGACCGGGTTAATCTTCCCTGGTGTTTCGGAAGACATTCCACTTTCACTAGTACGTTTTTGCGTTGTGCCTGTTTGTTTGCGCCGTTAGGCCGACACATCCGACTTCTGCTGGCATTTGTTGACCGGTTTAAGCTTCCCGGGTGTTTCGAGGGACATTCGACTCTCACTGCTGTGGTGTCGTCCACATCCCAGCTGGCCAAGTTAGAACGGCCAAAGGTATCACGGTTAACCCTCAAGGGAAGGCAGAGGCAGACCATGGGCATTCCCCGCCACCCAAGGAGGTTTCCATAATTGCAGAGCCAACACATAGTACTCTTAATCAAGTTTGATGGTACAACTTCAGACGAGTTTGAAATCAAGAGTGGAGTTAAGCAAGGTTGTGTACTAGCTCCCACCCTCTTTGGAATATACTGTTCCCTTCTACTGGAATATGCTTTTCGTGATCAGGATTATGGTATATACATTATAACAGCAAAGTACAATGATAACATCAAAGAACAATAATAAAACCAACTACAATGATAACATCAAAGTACAATTATAACATCAAAGTACGCAGATAACATCAAAGTACAATGATAACATTAAAGTACAATGATAACAAGAACAAGCAGTTACAACCGCAAAGGAAATGATATTATCAAAATACTATGATAACATGTGAACAGTTAGGAAAGAGAAGGTCAGGTGTAGAAGTGAAACAACCTAACATACCCGTGTGTCACACATCAAACACAAGTCATGCCTGTGTGTCACACATCATTCTTTCTTATACCTGTCTGTTACACATCGATCAACTGTCACACCTGTGTGTCACACATCGTTCCTCTGACATAAGTGTGTGTCACACATAGTTTCCCTGACATTTCTGTGTGTCACACATCGTTCCCATGACATTTCTGTGTATCACACATCGTTCCCCTAACATACCTGTGTGTCACACATCGTTTCCCTAACATACATGTGTGTCACACATCGTTCCCCTTATATACGTGTGTGTCACACATATGGTTTCCCTGACATTTCTGTGTATTACACATCGTTCCCCTAACATACCTGTGTGTCACACATCGTTCCCCTAACATATCTGTGTGTCACACATCGTTCCCCTAAGATACCTGTGTGTCACACATCGTTCCCCTAATATACCTGTGTGTCACACATCGTTCCCCTAACATACCTGTGTGTCACACATCGTTTCCCTAACATACGTGTACGCCACACATGGTTTCCCTAACATTTCTGTGTATCAAACATCGTTCCCCTAACATACCTGTGTGTCACACATCGTTTCCCTAACATAGCTGTGTGTCACACATCGTTCTCCTAACATACCTGTGTATCACACATCGTTCCCCTAACATACCTGTGTGTCACACATCGTTCCTCTAATATACCTGTGTGTCACACATCGTTCCCCTAACATATCTGTGTGTCACATATCGTTTCCCTAACATACGTGTATGTCACACATGGTTTCCCTAACATTTCTGTGTGTCACACATCGTTCCCCTAACATACGTGTGTGTCACACATCGTTCCCCTAACATACCTGTGTGTCATACATCGTTGCCCCTGACATATGGGTGTGTCACACATGGTTTCCCTGACATTTCTGTGTATCACACATCGTTCCCCTAACATACCTGCGTGTCACACATCGTTCCCCTAATATACCTGTGTGTCACACATCGTTCCCCTAACATACCTGTGTGTCATACATCGTTGCCCTAACATACATGTGTGTCACACATCGATCCCCTAACATACCTGTGTGTCATACATCGTTCCCCTAATATATGGGTGTGTCACACATCGTTACCCTAACATACGTGTGTGTCACACATCGTTACCCTAACATACCTGTGTGTCACACATCGTTCCCTTAACATACCTGTGTGTCACACATTTTTTCCCTGACATTTCTATGTATCACACATGGTTCCCCTAACATACCTGTGTGTCACACATCGTTCCCGTAACATACATGTGTGACACACATTTTTCCACTAACATACCTGTGTGTCACACATCGTTCCCTAACAATCGTGTGTGTCACACATGGTTTCTCTGATATTTCTGTGTATCACACATCGTTCCCCTAACATACCTGTGTTTCACACATCGTTCCCCTAACATACCTGTGTGTCACACATTGTTCCCCTAACATACGTGTGTGTCACACATCGTTCCCCTAACATTTCTGTGTATCACACATCATTCTCCTAACATACCTGTGTGTCACACATCGTTCCCCTAACATACCTGTGTGTCACACATCGTTCCCCTAACATACCTGTGTGTCACACATCGTTCCCCTAACATACCTGTGTGTCACACATCATTCCCCTAACATACCTGTGTGTCACACATCGCTCCCTTAACATACCTGTGTGTCACACATCGTTCCCCTAACATACCTGTGTGTCACACATCGTTCCCCTAACATATCTGTGTGTCACAAATCGTTCCCCTAACATACCTGTGTGTCACACATCGTTCCCCTAACATACCTGTGTGCAACACATCGTTCCCCTAACATACGTGTGTGTCACACATGGTTTCCCTGATAATTCTGTGTATCACACATCGTTCCCCTAACATACCTGTGTGTCACACATCGTTCCCCAAACATACCTGTGCGTCACATATCGTTTCCCTAGCATACCTGTGTGTCACACATCGTTCCCCTAACATACCTGTGAGTCACACATCGTTCCCCTAACATACCTGTGTGTCACACATCGTTCCCCTAACATACCTGTGTGTCACACATGGTTGCATGTGGCAGGGCCATGGGAGCCGCTGGGAAGAGTCGCATCACCTCCTGAATGGCGGCCTCCGTGTAAACCAGGCCTGGGCGATGTTCTCTGCACGGCACGGCACCACCTGGGTTTGTATTGAGAACCATATTTTACCAACACACTAACATGGTTGAAAGCATGTATGTGAGAATATCTTGAGAAGTCCCATGGATGTTCCAAGGATATGTCTTCTAAACATCTACCAGTCAGTCGTGCCCCATATAGTTCTTATCATCATCATCATCATCATCATCATCATCATCATCATCATCATCATCATCATCAAGTGACTTGCCGATTGACGTGTGCGATCATGCTTTTCCACATTTTGCGATGTCCAACAGCATAGATCAATTCGTGCGACTGTTTTTCAGCTTAACAATCTATCTACTCAAGTATATAGTTAATCATTTACCAATGAAACAATATATCTAATAATCGCGCAACCTCATTTAGTCTTTAGGTTGTATTTCCTCGCACCAGGCTAAGGTTTCTACCCTCCCTATTGCGCTCCTCCGCCCGAAACCGTTGGCACAATATTGGGTGTCGAGTTTGGTGAGCGCTGCCCAACATTCAGCGCTACAGAAAACAGGTAGTACCGTCTGCTGCCATAAGGTAACTCAGCCATATTTGACTAACACGTGACCTGACAATCTATCTACTCAACTACATATTTTATAATCGACCAACTTAACACTCTACATACTCAGCCTTAACTGTTCAACCATCTCCCATCGTAACAATATATACATATACGAATATATGATGTTTATGAGGGGTTCCAGAGTAGACAGGAAACGATGGCGGTAGCGCTTGATCTCGAGGATGCATACAATAGAGTTCGATATGATAATTTGATGACTGCACTGATGGAGAAGGGGGTCAATCCCTGGTTGGTGAACTGGATAGCAGCCGTCCTGCACTCTCGTCGGGTTGCTCTCCGTCTGGGTGCATGGACTTCAGAGCCACATATGTTAAGCCCGGGACTGCCACAGAGATCTGTAGTCTCAACGGTGCTCTTTAATGTGTATACGAGCAAGATTGCAAACCTTGAAGCACCAGGGGTTGGAAGAATACTAACATTTGCAGATGATATTCTTGCATATAGGCAGGGGAGAGATAGGGAGCAAACAGCCCAGGAGTTACAGGCGACAGTAGACAAAGTGATTGACTGGTGCACAGAAATGAGTGCTGTCATCCACCAGGAAAAGGCGGCTGTTTTGTGGTGCTCTCTGGACAACAGGATTGTAAGAGCTGATGTCCCAAGCCTCGAGATAGATGGTAGAAATGTCAGTAGAGAGAACAAACTGAAGTATCTGGGGATCACATTTGACAGGATCCTATCCTTCAAGGACCATATGGAGACTGTTGTGATAAGATCTCAAAAGGGACTCAGTGCACTTAAAACTATGGCTGCAATGGACACAGAGCAGAGAATGCTTTTCACACTATACCAGCACTTGATCCTCTCAGTAATTGATTATGGATTAAGTCTGCTCACTGTCTCAGAGAGTCAGCTGGTGAAGTTAGAGCGCATACAGAACGAAGCTATGCGGGTCATTCTGGGATGCACTAGAGACACCCCAGTAGTGTGTATGCGTTACATCCTTGGTCTGCAGACTGTTGCTGGTAGGCTCAAGGTGATGCAGACGAAGGCATACCTCAGAGTAGCTGCAGACACAGACCACCCACTGCATGAGGCGCTGGACGTGGACGCAGTTAAGGGTCAGCGACTGATAAGAGGGAAATCATGGATGTCTCAGGCGGAGGATACGATCATACAGGTGTGCCCCTTGGAGAAAATTAGACGTGGAGAGGAGTGGGTCAGAGTGCCAGCGGAGCAGTCAGACTTGTGCAGAGTTATAATCACATTAAGCCGGGAGTGCAGGGAGTGGCCAGCAGGGGCCACGGAAGTGGAAATCCAGCAACTAATTCAGGACAATGCTCACTCGGGTGGTGTGATTATCTACACAGATGGTTCGGTGTCAAGAGGTGAGAGAAGTGGCTGGGGTCTCATAGCCAAAGCCAATGGTCGACGTTTGGGGCAGGAGGGCCTGGCATATGATACCACAACATCCAGCTTAAGAATGGACGTGGAGGCAGTCACTGCGGCTCTCCGTTGGATGGAGAATACGACACACACAAACACACACACACACACACACACACACACATCGTGATTGTAGCTGACTCAGAAAGCATGCTGACGAGGGTGAGGACAGGCAAGCTTCGCGTGGAGTGGCTCGCTTCGCTTCGGAGGTCACGGGTGACAAGCATCACCTGGATATTTTCTCCGGGGCATGCCGGTGTGCTAGGAAATGAACAGGCGGACAGATTGACTGGCTCTGCAGAACTTGGTGGAGTATTGATACATGACAAGGCAGACGTGGTTGCGGCCTTGTGGGAGCACGTGCACACCTCGGAGGAGCAAATGGATTACCATGGCCTGGCAAGAATGAGACAGCGAGGAGTGACGAGGGGATCTGGCCGACGCTCAACGCTCAGAGGAAAGGCGAGACGGACTTATAATCAGAGTGCTACTGGCACTATTAGGGTTGGAACTCTTCGCTGGCTGCTGAGGGTGGGGCGGAGCACTTATGGGAATGCCCCGAATGCTGTGATGTCGATTCCTAAATCAATCAATATATATATATATATATATATATATATATATATATATATATATATATATATATATATATATATATATATATATATATATAACCCAACTGTTTATTTAATAATCGAGCAACAAAACAATCTATCTAATCAAGTCTATTTTTAACATTCTATCAATTAAAAATGTGTCTACTTAAGTCTCATCTCATCTCATCATATTCCTCTTGTACCTTGCGGTGGCGAGGTGAAGTATAAACATCGTGAGAGTGCCCGATTATGAGCTTCATATATTGATATTCCCATAGACTCTGTTATTCCCTCCGTCCAACGTTTACGTGGTCGGCCTCTTCCTCCGTTTCCATCTGGTCTGTACATCATTGCTTGTTGTGGTATGCTGTTGACTGGTAACCTACTTGCATGGCCAAACCATTTGACTTGCTGCTTTCTAATAAAATCTAGTGCTGCTTTAACCCCCACTTTAATCCTGATTTCTTCATTTCTGATCTTATCTCTTCTTGATACGTTGAGTATTCTTCTCAGAAACCTCATTTCTGTTGTTGTAATTTTTCTTTTCTCTTTTCCTGTCATTGTCCAGGTTTGGCATTGGTAGCATAGAGTTGGTAGGAAGGTACTTAAGTGTATGTCTAATAATTTTTCAGCCTAACGATTTATCTAATCAAGTATATATTTATTAACGGGGGAGTGCAATTGGGAGGGTAGAAGTCTTACCCTAGTGCTAGGAAATACAATCCAAAGACTAAATGCCATGGCAGGGCAGGGCCTTCGTCAGTAACTAATCTAAGATCGAAGTTCCAACAGGCGGACAGTTAGAGTATTGCTTTGCTGATCCGGCAGGGTCTGCAGCTGGTCTTGTTCCAGACGTATTGGTGTTACCTTTCCTCTGGAGTAAACTAGTCAGGCCGAGAGAGGGATCATGCTGCATGGGCAACACATGGTCTCTAATTTCAGTCGAGGTTTTGTGCTATGGCAAGGTAAACCTCTATTTTACAAACTATCGTCTGTCAAGACGGCGATGTGCCAGTTATATATGTATTAACCTACCAACTTAACAGTCTGTCTACTCTGGTATATTTAATTATTCAAACATTATCATCCTGTGTCAAGCCGATAAGCGTGGGCAATCATGTTTCGCCATCTCACTCGATCACTAAAATCATGGATCAGCTCAGTGTTCTTGTCTCGACCATACCACGTGGTCAAGCCATCCAGGTATTTACTTCTCTGCCCTCCCCTAGTTCTCTTCCCCCCCCCCCCCCCACCTCAATCTTGCCAGTTGTCACCAAATTCTCCACTCTATTTCTTCTCATAACGTGACCAAAATATGTTGACTACATCTAATTTCTCTAATCAGTTTACAGTTTTCATTTGTTTCTTGTAGAACTTGGTCATTGGTTTTTCTGTCTGTCCATGGTATTCTTTGCATTTTCCTCAGAAACCACATTTCTGCAGCCATCAGATGTTTTTCAGCTTGTTTGCTCATTGCTCACGCCTAACATCCAAACAAAAGTGCAGGTTCTATGTAGCACCTCAACAAACATTTTCTCGTTGCAAATTACATCTTTTTATTAGTTAGTATGTTTTCCATTATGCAAAGGGCTACCTACGCCATCGTGATTCTTGTTCTAATCTCTTCAAGACATCTCCCATCAGATATTATGACTGTTCCAAGATAATTGTACCTATTCACTTGCTTAAAAATATTCCAATTTACTTGTATATTACATTCTCTCTAGACCAGGGGTTACCAAACTACGGCCCGCGGGCCGGATCTGGCCCGCGACCTCATTTCATCCGGCCCGCAGACAGTACTCGAACTTGCTTGATATCATTCACTATTGATGAGTGAAAGATGAGTGATTGGAAGGGCCGAATGTAAGATGGGCCTGCGTGCCCAATTTGTAACCCTTTTAAAATAAAGTTGAATTGAATTTTATTGAATTGAATAAAGTTGAATTGAACTGATATAACGTATGGAACACGAGACGTCGTTATACAATTTAAATGTAAATATTATATTCAGAATAATAGGAGATCTTCATACATGTGGAGACCTCGGGAGACCTATGTGTCTTAAATTTACTATTTTTAATTATAAGTTATTGTATCTAGATTTTCTTGTTTATTGTAATGTTTGCTCATTTCGCGCCATCCCAGGTCTTTTTCAGGCCCGTGATAGAGCCGCCTACACTCTGACGTTACCATGGTTTCCATCACACACACACACACACACACACACACACACACACACACACACACACACACACACCTTTCCCTCCCCCAGATGCGTCCGTCTATCAACACAGGTCCGATGCTCCAGAAATATTTACTTCCTTTTGCCAGTCATCCATTGTACAGGTATGTAACAAGGATTTCTTTGCTTGACAGTGATATGTAAGTGAACTACAAGTGTGAATAGAGGCAATAAAGTAGCAAACATAGCATAAAATGCCATAGAAGCATCGTGTTATTAAGAAAATATTACCCCCAGCTCAGAAGAATTCCCCGGTCAAGATGTTAATCGAACGACTGGCAAGAGAAGGTCCACCAGAGAGACGAATGGAGACGGATCGTATTTGCAGCAAAGAACCTCAATAGCTCGGAAAGCTGAAGAAGAAGAAGAAGAAGAAGAAGAAGAAGAAGAAGAAGAAGAAGAAGAAGAAGAAGAAGAAGAAGAAGAAGAAGAAGAAGAAGAAGAAGAAGAAGAAGAAGAAGCAGAAGCAGAAGCAGAAGAAGAAGAAGAAGAAGAAGAAGAAGAAGAAGAAGAAGAAGAAGAAGAAGAAGTTAATCGAGCTGGTCTCTAGGCCCGTGATTTTAAACATTTCTGTGGAGCAGATCCTTACGCAGTTTACTTTGCTCAAGGAACTCTGTGTGATGATCCAAGTGTCTGTCCTATTTTATGTAATAAACCAGATGGAAAGAAATGTTGCAGTTAGGCGATTTCGGTCTGTTTCGTCAGAACCCCTGGCTGCCACACGCGGAACCCTGGTTGAAAAACACTGCTCTAGGCTGTTTATTTAGGCCGACCCTATTTATATATTTTGCAACCTTATTATGAGATATATTCTACTACCAAAGGTGCCTATAAACTTTATATGTATCTTTGATGAGCCGTAGCTTCACTAGTGACCCATTGTCTTCTGCTTTTCTTGTGTATCAATAGGTCTTTAATTATGTTTCTAATTCAATGTCCTTTTTCATTTTCAGATCCTGTGTACTTCACCCTTCATTATGGCTACTAAGAAACGAAAAGTGGACGCCGAGTGTCGCGCTTTCAATGAAGAATGGGGAGTAAAGTACTTCTTTGTGGAAATAAAGGACCAGAAAACCAGTTGCATAATATGCAGTGAAAGTGTTGCGGCTTTGAAAGAGTACGTAAACTTACCAAGATATCAAGAAAACCCAATAAATGCTTTGATGACTGCAGCGTAATTCAAAGGATATTCAACTAACTTTCTCGCCCCCAAAAAAAAAAAAAAAAAAAAAAAAATTACATTATTCAGTATAGATGCCGAAGAGAAATAAAAAGATGAGTTAGAAAATTTTCACGTAACTAAAATAGATGCATTATTTTTATGAAAACTTTGAAGATGCCTTAAAGTTTTTATCACTTTGTTTATAACTCATGTGACTGTAGATAACTTATTTAAACATTTTATAAAACTTAAGAAAAATACAACAATTATTTAAATTACATAATATAGCAATTCTACTAAAAGTAATGTCCCTTGATATAACTTTTGTTTCTTAAGTTAAGTCCCATTGCAATATTTTAATTAATGTTAATTTAATACGTAAATAACTGTTTTTAAACTAACAAACTATGCCAGTTGGCTGCGCGGGAATGAGAAGAACATCTGTAGAAAATTTCATCTCAATCGGATGGACCGTTCGGGAACGCATAAAGGACACACAAAGACACAAACATTCTCTTTATATATATATATATATATATATATATATATATATATATATATATATATATAGAGAGAGAGAGAGAGAGAGAGAGAGAGAGAGAGAGAGAGAGAGAGAGAGAGAGAGAGAGAGAGAGAGAGACGAGAGCGAGAGAGAGAGAGAGAGAGAGAGAGAGAGAGAGAGAGAGAAATGTTGACATACCCGTGACCCTGTCGATCTCTTCATGCATCTTGTTTTGAACTTTCTGATTGACTGCCAGAACCAAGATGACCCATTCTAAGGAATGTCGGGAAGTGTTGATGCCCGCAAAGAAAACATCGCGGATAATTTGGAGAATGTGGATATCGGTGAATCCGGTTTTTAGCGCTTCATCTTCGCCTTCAGCGACCACTTTCTGGGCCAGGAGAATGTGGTCAATTAGTGTCTTCATATTTTCTTTGTCAAAGTTATCTTTGCTCTCATCCAGGTGTCTTTTGCATGTAGTCTGCGTGAAGAAAAGAGACATATCAGGCGAGGTTGCAGGTTTGTGCCCAGTGCTTTTATTGATTGTGTAGAGAAGATGTTGCAGGGAGGGAGATTTGATTGTATGGAGAAACTTTTGCAGGGAGGGAGGGAGATTTGATTGTGTGGATAAGATGTTGCAAGGAGAGAGGGAGTTTTGATTGTGTGGAGAAGATGTTGCAGGGAGACAGGGAGATTTGACTGTGTGGAAAAGATGTTGCAGGGAAGGAGGGAGATTTGATTGTGTGGAGAAGATGTTGCAGGGAGGGAGATTTGATTGTGTGGAGAAGATGCTGCAGGGAGGGAGGGAGATTTTATTGTGTTGAGAAGGTGTTGCAGGGAGGGAGGGAGATTTGATTGTGTTGAGAAGATTTTGCAGGGGGGGGGGGGGAGATTTGTTCTGTGGAGAAGATGCTGCAGGGAGGGAGGGAGCTTTTATTGTGTTGAGAAGATGTTGCAGGGAGAGGGAGATTTGACTGTGTGGAGAAGATGTTGCAGGGAGGGAGGGAGATTTGATTGTGTGGAGAAGATGTTGCAGGGAGGGAGGGAGATTTGATTGTGTGGAGAAGATGTTGCAGGGAGGGAGGGAGATTTGATTGTGTGGAGAAGATGTTGCAGGGAGGGAGGGAGATTTGATTGTGTGGAGAAGATGTTGCAGGGAGGGAGGGAGATTTGTTTGTGTGGAGAAGATGTTGCAGGGAGGGAGGGAGATTTGTTTGTGTGGAGAAGATGTTGCAGGGAGGGAGGGAGATTTGATTGTGTGGAGAAGATGTTGCAGGGAGGGAGAGAGATTTGATTGTGTGGAGATGTTGCAGGGAGGGGAGGAGATTTGATTGTGTGGAGAAGATGTTGCAGGGAGGGAGAGAGATTTGATTGTGTGGAGAAGATGTTGCAGGGAGGGAGGGAGATTTGATTGTGTGGAGAAGATGTTGCAGGGAGGGAGGGAGATTTGATTGTGTGGAGAAGATGTTGCAGGGAGGGAGGGAGATTTGATTGTGTGGAGAAGATGTTGCAGGGAGGGAGGGAGATTTGATTGTGTGGAGAAGATGTTGCAGGGAGGGAGGGAGATTTGATTGTGTGGAGAAGATGTTGCAGGGAGGGAGGGAGATTTAATTATTTAAGCTCGATCATAGTCCACACACACGTGCTACAATTAGCAAGTGCACGTGGCGCAGGTCAGCATGGCTGAATTGGTAAGAATGCGTGTTCTTAAACATCCGTTGTGGTGATGCCGAGGTAAGCGGTTCAACCCTTACACCGGAAAACTGGACTAAAATGTTGACCTGTCATCCTTGACTTGGGGACGTAATTACAAGTATCCCTGAAGTCAGAGTGGGTTCGCCTGATGGCGAGAGACACTGTTAATATGGAAAGCTAATCCATACTCAAAAATCAGTCCATCACTACTATAAATAGTGTTATGGACTACGTTTGAGTTCGAAGCGAGCGAGCGCAATAAATAAATAAATAAATAAATAAATAAATACAACAACATCAAAAGTGGACTTGACCGATATTGAGTGAGGGATCGCTTTCCATATCACTAGTGTTCCTCGCCTTCAGGCAAACCCATTCCAACTTGTGTCAGTAAAAGGCCCTTGTACGTTTATTAAGGCTGATTAGATACATGGCGCCAGACCCATACTTTGTAAACCGTTCGGCGCTCGTTGGGTGATGGGGTAGGTCTCACTTGGATCGCGTTTACCTCCGCGGGATTTCGTGTGACCCAGTTTACACAGAGTCGACCTGGGAGTACAAGTCAATGTGTACACATTGGAATCCGCCATGATGGGAATCGAACCTTTGACCACGGTTTCTGGGGTAACTGTAATCTATATTCCCAAGTCATGGACGAGAAGTCAACATTTGATCCCCCGAGTCAAGGAGAGGAAGTTAACATTTAAGTCCCCGGTGAGGGCCGGGATTTTTTCACGTGGACTTCTAATAACGAAATGTCCCCTGGTCTCTGTGTAGTGAGATCGAACGCCCGTGTGCATTGTTGCGCTCGTAAAAAATTTCTTGGCAGTTGGAAATCGAAAAAGAGTAGCCTAACGGCGCTGCCCGCGCAAAATTTCGCGTTAAACATCTACCCAAAGTACTTCAGTATCCTCACCAGTGCTACGGAGTTCGTGCACTGAGCCGAGTTTCTCCGGATTCAGGCTTGAGTTAGGAGTAGAACGGAGCATTTATGGGTTACACTCGTGTGCCGTGGTGTTGATCCGTGGACTAAAACTAAAAACTAAACTAAACTAACGGGAATAAGCATGGACAGCACGGATATAATCAGTGCAGTACGGACTTCAGCTGGCGGGTACTGAAGGTACGCTGACGCTAACCCGACTACACGAACAGGAAGTGACACCTGGTTAAGCACGTCAATGCCGTCTTTCAGGTAAAGAGGGGAGATATTATAATTAACTCTTCATATTGACAGTGAGCAGAAATACTTTGAGAGTAGAGTTGAGTTGAGTCAAAAACCGACATCACATCACCCTAGATATTTACATATGTGCCCCGTCCTCATCTTCAACAGTCAGCGAGGAGTCCCAATATTAATAGTTCGAGTAGCAGTCTGATTATGTGTCCGTCTGGCCTTTCTCCACAGACCTGCGCGTTGGCCAGATCCTCTGATCACTCCCTGCAGCACCAACCTCTCCAGGCAGTGAAGATTTATTTGTTCTTCCGCACTATACACGCGATTCCAAAGGGCCCTGATTACGTCCAACTTATCATGTACCAACACCCAACCCAGCAGTGCAGAACCAGCCAATATGTCTGCCTGCTCGTTTCCCGCCACACCAGCATGTCCTGCGGAAACATTTCAACACTTACTTTGAGAAGATTGCTCTAACGGAGAACTAAGCGCGTATTGGAATAGCAAATATGCAGGAACAGAATAGGGCAAGCAAAAGTTGCATTTCACAACATGAAAGATATCTTATGCAGTACATCACTACCATTTATTGCAAGAAAGAGAGTGCTGGAATGCTATATAGAACATGTTTTGAAGTGTGGCAGTGAATCGTGGAATATAAATGAACAAGTTAGGAAGAACTTGGGTGCAACAGAGATGTGCTTTCGGAGACGAATGTTGCGAATTCCTTGGACTGCCAGAGTAACTAACAACGGTTGTCTGAAAGAGGCTAATTAAACTAGAATATTATACTCAACAATAAGAATGAGACAAACAACTTTCTTTGATCATGTGACGAGAAGAGAAGCATTGGAGAACATCGTGACAACTGAAAAGATCGAGGGAAGAGAAGTAGAGGCAGACCAAGAGAAATGATGCTGGATGGACTGAGATGGTGACGTGGAGGAAGGAATATTATCAGCAGGGTTAATCCAGAACACCAAAGACCGAGATCTGTGGAGAGACATGAACGCCTATGCCAGCTGGCACGGCACTTGATGATGATAAATATACAGTAACAGTATTCGACATAGTGTAACTTAACAAATAATCAAACTATAAATGTCCCACCTATGAACTCTTGCATCGTGGCCATGACTTGGCGGAACTTCCTAGTAGGGCAGTGAAGAAGGACTGGGAAGATGTCCTCCCAGAAGCCGGTTAGCTGCAGGTTAGTACTGTCTAAAAATGACAGCATCTTGGTATAGGTCGGGTCGTCGATGTCCCGGGAGTAACCAAAGCAGAGGTCGTGGATCAGGTTGAAGATGATGTGGGATATGAATCTGTGCGGGTTGAAGGATCCCTTCTGGGAAACCATATTGGAGATACTTGTGAGAATCACCTGATGGACCCTCTCCGTGTGGATCGACCCAGTTCAGATACTGGCGCATGGCCTGTGGGTAAAAGCGATTATATTACAATTATGTATCATATGTACACTGGAAAGTATGTGTGTATGTATATACATAAAATATAGTTCCGTCGCCCTGTTATTGAGTTGAGTGAGTGGAGCGACCCTGTGAGCTGTGAATTTCGTGACATAGTGCTTTTACATCTGTCCGCGGTTGTTTGTAGTGTAAACTGCATATTCGAAGAAATGGCGACCTTACCAGTTGCTGAACTAACTTTGTTGCCTTATGCAGTAATGTGTGGCTGCTGGTTTTCTAGTAACTGCCGCTTCCATCGACGATGAACTGTATTTTTCGTGGTGGACTATTATTTTGGCATTCTGGCAGTAGCATTATGCATAGTACACCTGTGTGAAGATCATGATAATTATGAGTCTCGTTTGTCGAGACTCCTGTTTGTTCCACTTTTCACATGGGGCAGTGAGGAGCATTTTGTGTAATATTCACTGGCACGGGAACGGGTCATAATGGGGCGCCATCTGCCGTGAAGTTGGAACCTCGACTAACTAAATAACATATAGATAAAATATTCACCTACAGGCCCAGTGGTCATTCATTCAAATCTGCTACGGGACGAGTTGTTAGCATGGACTTGGACTCACGGGTCGCCGAAGCCTAAAATGGGTACCAGAAAATGTCAAGAAAGTAAAAGCGGGCGGCCTGATACTGATCACATCATCCCAGAATGGATAAGAGCGCTCATTCTTAAACTTCCAGTGTGCTGATGCCGAGTTAGCAGGTTCAACCCCTACACCGGTCAGTTGCGCTAAAATGTTGATTTGTTGTCCCTTCACTTGGGGACGTAAATTACTAGTACCTCTGAAGTCGGAATGGATTCGCTTAATGGATGAGGGACATTAGAAATAGGGAAAGATAAGTTACACAAAAAAATCAGCCCGGTGCTCTAGAAGTAGGAACGCGTGTATGGACTATGGTTGAGTTCAAAGCGAGAGAATGAAATCTATAATGAAAAAATAAACATTGACATGGGCTCAAATCGACGGAGAGTAAAATGACAACCTGGAATATGTCAAGAAAGGTGCATACGGTCGGAGTGATATCAGCCTCATCACTCGTGGAGCCTATAATTGGTCTATGAAAATATGGGTCAAGCACCATATGTCTACGCGCTAAAGGGTCCTGAACTTTCATTATGCAGAAGTTTCTCGAAAAACTCAACCCATCTATTCATGTCATCTTTAATGATGATGAGAAATTTAAAACAATGTTTTCCCGTAGTTAAATTGAATAACGAAGACACAAACCATAGAATGTACGATTTATTGCCTGGCATATTTCGCTGCATCTCGTCAGGTACATACTGCAGAAGTCACACAACGTGGAGTAAAATAACTAGATACATCGCTCAAGCTGAAATATACACATGTTCTCACAGTAATATCAATTGTTTACCATGGTAATGTTAAATTGACTACCATATCTTTCTGTTTGCACAAAATTGGCCTGTGTAGATGAATCATTAGGGCTTCTGCAAACTTTAACAATTGATTAATGATTCATCTACACAGGCCAATTTTGTGCAAACAGAAAGATATGGTAGTCAATTTAACACGATGTATTGCCTGGCGTATATTTCTGTCATTCTTCATGTGCATACCGCTGAGTTATAAATCAAATGAAGTGAATAAATTAATCATACTTGAGCTGAAACAATTAAAACACGTAACTTATAGGTATTGTTCAAATTGGAATGTCTGTTATCCTCAGGGTAATTTCAAATTTAACACGAACTCATTCTGTCTGCATAAAACCGACTTGAACCTTATAATTGCTAATGCCTCATTACATTTACATAGTCGTTTATTGCTCCTCAAATTAACCACCACCACTACTACTGCTACTACTATTGCTAATACCATCACACCTACTGCTACTTACAACTACTACAACTACCACCACTACTGCTACCTACTACTACCACTACCATCACTACCACCACTACTGCTACTACTATTGCTAATACCATCACACCTACTGCTACCTGCTACTACCACCACCACCACTACCACCACTACTGCTACTATTATTGCTAATACCATCACACCTACTGCTACTTACAACTACTACAACTGATGCTGCGACCACATTAGAAGGTACAAGATACATGGTGTATTTTTAATGACTGTGGGTGTTTGAAAATATTGCCGTTCCATGTTTTGTATTTACCTTTTATGTTGCATGAATTCCACAGAGGGTGAATACAAAACTTGGAACGGCAATATTTTCAAAAACCCCACAGTCATTAAAATATAAAACCCTATACAAACAGTCTATCTTACCTGCATGGCTACCTTCCTCCTATACCGAAGAGCCTCGCTGTAAGGCGCGAAAGCAATATTGTTACCGCCGCTGCTGATTCTGTACAACGATGGCACGAAAGGCTTGTTGGCGAAGTCGTGCCCGCGTTGAAGGTAAGCCTCATTGAGGGTCTCAATGCTGCCGATGACCACCCAACGACTGAGTCCCATTTTGTACTGGAATACGTCGCCATATTTCTTTCTCCATTCCATAGTTTTATTTGTTAGGGTGGTTCCTGGGGAGGAAGCAATACAATGTGTCCATAAAATCACAGATGGCAAGGTAATAACAAATAATGTAATAATCAGAGATCACACAGCAATAACGAATAGCAAAGTAATAACAGTAACGGATATAAAACAGAACGAGGGTAAATAAAATGAAAAATGTAAAAAATGTGTTAGAAATTACAATAACCACGGAATTGTCTTGTAACCTGTCAAAATTGTAGTAAAGGTTGTCAAGAGTGTTAAGTACGCGACATCACGGTACAGACGAACAGGGCGACGTCATAAGGACAGTTTAAATATGGCCGCCCAACTTTTCACATGCACCGTAGAGGAGCAGCGTTCTGTTATCCGTTTTTTGAACAGTGAAAGGGTGAAACATAGAAATTCATCAATGAAGGTCCAGTACGGTGTTGCATGCCTGTCAGTCCAGCAAGTGTATGAGTGGAGTAGGAAGTTTCAAAACGGCGTGACTTCTGTGACAGACTGCTCACAACCGGGTCAAGCACACCGAGTAGTGACACCAGAGTGGTTACACACGCAACCAAGAGAATTTGTTTCTATAGGAATCCAATCACTTTATCGGCACTGGAGGACTTGCATTCAACGCAGTGGTGACTACATGGAAAAATGAGACATTGTTTCTTTACATTTCATTTCCAGAATATGTTCACTCAAAACAAAAAAAAATTAAAGGGTTTCATTTGAAACCCCCGTGTAACCACAAGTTCTACAATAATAACAGACGACAAAGTAGAATTGTATGGCGGATTAATAACTGTTAAAGATAGCAAAGTAAAGACAAATAACAGGGTTATAACAGATAGTTAAATAACATTGAATAACAGGACGAAAACAGATAGTTAAGTAATAAAAGATAATAAAGTAATAACATACAGCTAGACAATAATAGATAACAGTGTAATAACAGATAACAATTCATGTACGCACGCATACGCGCACACGCACACACTCGCTCAAGTCAGTCAGATCTTACACAATACACACACACACATACACCACCATGATCACACTAATAGGTTAAATTGTATACACAGCGCACGCGCACGTGAACGCGCCCGCGCGCTCGCACACACACACACACACACACATTCACAAAACACTCACAGACTAGTTAGATCGTAGAAAACAAATACCACAAACACAAACACACACATGTCGTACACAACAAACACACACACACACACACACACACACACACACACCACTCACATACATACATACACCAGTAACAAGCAGGCATAAACAAGCACGTTGCACACAACATACATACAAACACACAAGCCATACCTCACACAACACACATATTCATACATACAAACACACAAGCCATACCTCACACAACATACACATTGTATCTCACAAAGACAGGTTTAACCATTTCTTGGACACAAACTGTAGATTACAAACCCTCTGCTTTAAAATCCAGCAAGTTTCCTAATAAAGGTAGACCAGGTGGCCCAGGTGGCAGCTTGTACTTTTTCTGTGACAGCCACAGGTAGATGAGGTATACAATCAGCACTGTAGCCACCCCGGGCAGAGTGGCCAGGTTCGAGGCTACACCGACCAGTAAGTTAGTCAGTGACATTTTGAGAACCACTGGCGGGGACAGTCGATCTATCAACAGAAAACTGGGGCACGATCTGCGAACAGAACATCAGAACAATGTTAACATTTGTCATAGATTTGTGTTGAGGAGATGATGAGCTGCAATGGTGTAACGGTGATGTGTAGAATAGATTATATATTTCAAAATACCATGGACAGAGAGAAAAACCAATGACCAAATCCTACAAGAAACAAATGAAAATCTTAAACTGATTAGAGAAATTAGAAGTAAACAGTCACGATTTTTTTTTTGTGGGGAAAGGGGGGGGGGGGGGGTTATGTTATGAGAAGCAATAAACTGGAGAACTTGGTGACAACAGGCAAGATCGAAGGGGAAGAGAGCAAGGGGAAGACAGAGAAGTAAATACCTGGATGGCTAGGCCACGTGATACGGTCGAGACAAGAACACTGAGCTGATCCACGACTCTGGTGATCGAGTGAGATGGTGAATCATGACCGCCCACGCTTATCGACATGGCGCATGATGAATGAATGAAGATGTGTAGTGAGACAGTGATGTGATGTGTAGATGGTGTAGTCAAATCGTGATGTGTTATGTAGATCATTTAATGAAACAGTAATGTGTTGAGAAGATAAGGGACAGAAACTGACATATTTTTTAGTTGGTATAGTTAATATAAGAAAGAGACAAAAAGCTTTTGGTATAGTTAATATAAGAAAGAGACAAAAAGCTTTCTTTGGTCATATGATGAGAAGAGAGGCATTGGAGAACGTCCTGACAACTGGAAAGATCGAGGGGAAGAGAGGCAGAGGCAGACCAAGAGAAATGATGCTGGATGGATTGACACGGTGGCATGGATGAATATCATCAGCAGGATTGATCCAGAAAACCAAAGACCGCGATATGAGGAGAGACATGAACGCCTACGCCAGCTGGCAGGGCACTTGATGATGATGATGATGATGATGATGATGATGATGATGATGATGATGATGATGATGATGATGATGATGATGATGATGATGATGATAGTTAAAAGTGATGTGTTGATAGATGATTTATTGAAACGGTGATGTGTTGAATACACATTAAATAAATGTTGAATAGGTGATGCGCTAAAAATTGACGCATTAAGTAGATGATATACTAAAGTAATTATGTATATAGTGGGTGATGTATTGAAATACTGATGTTTTGAGTAGATGATGTAGTGAACTGTGATATTATCAGTAAAGTACTTACACACACAGTGATATGTTAAGCAGCGGGCGTAACTCTCTCTCTCTCTCTCTCTCTCTCTCTCTCTCTCTCTCTCTCTCTCTCTCTCTCTCTCTCTCTCTCTCTCTCTCTCTCTCTCTCTCTCTCTCTCTCTCTCTCTCTCTCTCTCTCTCGCAATATCTCACTCTCTATCAATATATCTCTCTCACTCTTTACATACAACCCATAATAAAGCACTACACAGCCCTAGATATATAACCATATACTGTATTCGTGTTTTGCTGTTGGACCTTGAAACGTGAGAAACTTTTGGCAAACTAGGTCACAGCTTACACGCTTGTTTCTTATCTCGCTGAGGAACCATTCTCCGCGAACTGACATCAAAACCTCTCAAGTTGTCTTATCGTGACATCAAAACCTCTCAAGTTGTCTTATACTGACATCAAAACCTCTCAAGTTGTCTTATACTGACATCAAAACCTCTCAAGTTGTCTTATCCTTACATCAAGATCTCACAAGTTGTCTTATACTGACATCAAAACCTCTCAAGTTGTCTTATACTGACATCAAAACCTCTCAAGTCGTCTTATCCTTACATCAAGATCTCACAAGTTGTCTTATACTGACATCAAAACCTCTCAAGTTGTCTTATACTTACATCAAAACCTCTCAAGTTGTCTTATACTGACATCAAAACCTCTCAAGTTGTCTTATCGTGTCATCAAAACCTCTCAAGTTGTCTTATACTGACATCAAAACCTCTCAAGTTGTCTTATCGTGACATCAAAACCTCTCAAGTTTTCTTATACTGACATCAAAACCTCTCAAGTTGTCTTATCCTTACATCAAGATCTCACAAGTTGTCTTATACTGACATCAAAACCTCTCAAGTTGTCTTATACTGACATCAAAACCTCTCAAGTTGTCTTATCGTGACATCAAAACCTCTCAAGTTGTCTTATACTGACATCAAAACCTCTCAAGTTGTCTTATCGTGACATCAAAACCTCTCAAGTTGTCTTATACTGACATCAAAACCTCTCAAGTTGTCTTATACTGACATCAAAATCTTACAAGTTGTCTTATCCTTACATCAAGATCTCACAAGTTGTCGTGCTCTGACATCAAAACCTCTCAAGTTGTCTTACCCTGACATCAAAACCTCTCAAGTTGTCTTATCCTGACATCAAAACCTCTCAAGCTGTCTTATCCTGACATCCCATCTTCAAAAGATGATGTGTGTCTGACAATACAGCTTCACACGATGTGTTTGACTTCATAACATCTCTAATTGTGCTTTTCTGACATATCCTGTACAGGACGTTGCAGTCAAGCCAGCATTTTTGGCAGTTTGTGATTTCTTGGGAAGTTTACGTTCAGTAGTTTGCCACTGCTTTCTGACCGACCGACGTTCATACTATTGGATGAAAACATCAACGTAAGTCGGCCTGCTTCCAAATCGCCCGCAGCCGTGTTTTCAAACGCGGTATGCGGGATTACGAACTGCATCCGCAACCATTTCACCATATAACCGGCTGATAATACAACTTCTTATAAACATGGACGTCATAAACAATATACTGCAGGATTTACTGTCTGGCATATGTCGCTGCATCTAGTCAGGTGCATACTGCACATCGAGGACATCGCAGTCAACACCAACATTTCTGCCGCTGTGATCTCTTGGCAAGTTTACGTTCAGTAGTTTGCCACTGCTTTCTGAACGACAGGCTGATACCAAAGCAAAACCAACCAACAACCTAATTAACAATTGAACCAACCAATCAACCAACCCACAACTCAAACAACCCCACCAACGGACGAATCAACCAACTTACCAACCTCGGACTTACCTATAACAGTTCAGGAGACAACAACGAAGTACACAAGTCCTTGTCTGTAGATTCAGCTATCAACGAAGTCAGCCGTCTTTGACTCGAGACAGAGACAGTCGAGACTTTATAGGCACAGCAGAACTGGGACAAAGAATTCTAGGCGGCTGCGGTAGGGCAGTCGCGAGCACTCTTAGCCAACCTACGACCCGGTTCTCATGTGTTATAAATCTCCTTGAAGTGGTTATTTTGTTACCATCTACCCAGCCTAAAATTATTATCATTATCATGTGCCATGCTTGCTGGTGTAGGCGTCTGTGGCGAACCCATATGGGATAAAACCCGGTGCAATGAAGTCATGTCGACTTTTAAGCGACCTTTTTAAGGAGTTCATGACTTTTCACAGATCTTGGTCCTTGCGATTTTACAAAAAAAAAAAAAAAAAGGAAGACAGATTGTGCCTTAATGTACAATTAAAGTAAGTGACGTTATTTCGAGACAAGTGCAGAAATTCAGATATCTAGGCACACGGATACCATGGTCAGCTCCTATACCGGTCAGCTGGGCTAACAAGTTGACTTCTCACCCTTGACATGAGGGCGTAAATTACAAGTACCTCAGACGTCGCAGTGGGTTCGCCTGATGTCAAGGGACACTGGTAATAGGGAAAGCTAATACACACGCAAACATCAGTCCAGTGCACTAGATACGGCCTGTATATGGACTATGCTTGAATTCAAAGCGAGCGAACGAGAAAAAATAATACCGACTAAGTTCAAGATACAATCAAAACTGCCATCTTTGACTGTCACAATCCTTGGTCTCTCCCATGATGAGATTGGGGTGATTATCTTTAGTTGTGAATGGAAACCTTCCCTTCCCTGATTCCTAACGAAAATCAACATATTTGATATTTGTTCCTCACTCGCATCCAACTCTTCATATCTTTGAGATGGTGGATTATGTGTGAGAGGGTTTACGAAAGTCCTCTTCGGGAATTTTAAAAAAAGTGTAAAAAGAGTTTTTAAAAGTATAGGACTCTTTAGTACGCCTTAAGGTTGCATTGGTATGTGGTGTTAGATTGATATTCTCTCCTCTACTCACACGATTAGTGTCTTAGTCTCACTGTCCATTCATTAGAACTTATTATTCTTAACGCGCCCACTCCAAGATTCTGTCGGAATTTTCGTGGTTAGAAAAATTCTGTGTTGTTGACAATAGAGACCCAAGAGGATGATTATGATAACAATGGAGATGATGCTTGCTTGCTTGCTTGTGTTCGTTGGCTTGAGCTCCAACGCGAAGTCCTGTATGTCGGATGAAGACATCGTGTTGTCCAACATCAGTGTGATGTCATACAGGACCTAAGGTTTGCGTGAGTATCCGTTGTCCCATGTCTGGCTTATTGGTGTGCAGACTGGTGGTTCCTCGCCGTACAGGCAGACACTCTCCGACGTCGCAGGAACGATGATGATGATGATGATGATGATGACGACGACGAAGATGATGATGATGATGATGATGATGATGATGATGATGATGATGATGATGATGATGATGACGACGACGATGACGATGATGATGATGATGATGATGATGATGATGATGATGATGATGATGATGATGATGATGATGATGATGACGATGATGATGATGATGACGATGATGATGATGATGATGATGATGATGATGATGATGATGATGATGATGATGATGATGATGATGATGACGATGATGATGACGATGATGATGATGATGATGATGATGATGATGACGATGACGATGATGATGATGATGATGATGATGATGATGATGATGATGATGATGATGATGACGACGACGACGATGACGATGATGATGATGATGATGATGATGATGATGATGATGATGATGATGATGATGATGATGATGATGATGATGATGACGATGATGATGATGATGATGATGATGATGATGATGATGATGATGATGATGATGATGATGATGATGATGATGACGACGACGACAACGACGACGATGATGATGATGATGATGATGATGATGATGATGATGATGATGACGATGATGATGATGATGATGATGATGATGATGATGATGATGATGATGATGATGATGATGATGATGATGATGACGACGACGATGACGATGATGATGATGATGATGATGATGATGATGATGATGATGATGATGATGATGATGATGATGATGATGATGATGATGATGATGATGATGATGATGATGACGACGACAACGACGACGATGATGATGATGATGATGATGATGATGATGATGATGATGATGATGATGATGATGATGATGATGATGATGATCTCGGTCTCTGGTTCAAATCCCCGACAACAGCCTAGATATCGTAACCTTGGGCTGGCAAAGGTCGCAGGTCAAACACACTGATAACACACAAACACTCGGTGACAGATATATAACTAAACTATGCTGACGAGAACAAATGTAACAAACCCATGCTGATGCGAACATATGTAACAAAACCACGCAGGTGTGAACATATATAACAAACCTATGCTGGTGTGAGGATATGTAACAAACGCATGGCTCGGGTTTTCTAACCTGGTTAGCTCTTGCTGTCATTTCGATTTCGATTATACCTTTATCCCTGCCCAGATCAACCTCAAATATAAGTTGATATTAGGGTCAATCCCTGGCTCGGGTTAATAATCCTGTGACTGGATTATCCATAAATAGCGGCTGACCACGGGTTCACAAACACAGGATATTAATTTGAAGGTGATTGTTGTCTAAAGAGGGTAATGGCTGGTGACTGCAGGCCATTTATTGTTGGACTGTCAGCAGGATGAAGGCAATGGCGACAACGACGAGTTTAAGGTTATTATGATAATAGTGTCCATTCATTGTTTGACTCTCAGTATGTTGATTATAAGGCGGGAGGCGGTGTCTGGATCGTGTTCTGCCTTCAGTATGTTGATTATAAAGACGGAGAGAGGGCCGCAGTGGAGTTGGTGAACTGTAATAAAATTCCCTGGTAAGATTTATAGTTGG
Organism: Cepaea nemoralis; assembly: GCA_014155875.1. Classification (NCBI taxonomy): domain Eukaryota; kingdom Metazoa; phylum Mollusca; class Gastropoda; order Stylommatophora; family Helicidae; genus Cepaea; species Cepaea nemoralis. Next base: position 189,041 of record JACEFZ010010473.1, on the reverse strand, counting down.
TGATTGAAGCACTTGTTGAGATACAGGGTGTATTTTTAATGACAGTGCAGTATTTGAAAATATTGCCGGTCCAAGTTTTGTATTCACCCTCTGGAAAGTTCATGCGCCGGTCTCCGTGGCCAAGAGTTTACGGACGCGATTCGAAAGCCCGCTTACCCACGTTCGAAACACAACTGCGACCGATTTGGCAGCAGACCGCGTTATGCTGGGTTTTAACGAGTTGGTATGTGAGGCGGTCGTTCAGAAAGCAATGGCGAAATACTGAAATTAAACTTGGCAAGACATCAACAATAGCAGTAAAATGCTGGTGTTGACAGCGATGTCTTGTAAAAAGGATATGCAAACAAAAAAACCACACACACACGCACGCACGCACACATACAGAGAGAGAGAGAGAGAGAGAGAGAGAGAGAGAGAGAGAGAGAGAGAGAGAGAGAGAGAGAGAGAGAGAGAGAGAGAGAGAGTTCATGCTACATAATAGGTAAATACAAAACTTGGACTGGCAATATTTTCAAACACTTCACAGTCATTAAAGTTACACCCTGTAACATTGCCATAGTTGCTTGACAAAGCCAGGTAATGAACCCGTTTACAAACGTCAATGTGCTATAGACATTTAATCAATCAATCAATCAATCATGTGCCATGCCGGAAAGCGTGGGCGGTCAAGACTCGCCATTTCACTCGAAATGGCAGACATTTAATGGCAGACTCTGATTTTGTAGAACAATCGGCACTCGATGGGAGATGTGGTCAGTCTTACACCCGCCGCCTTTCCTCCCCACCACATGTCCAGGTACCTCTTGGTGGTAGATTGTCTTTGGACAAGTGGGAGGTGGTCGCATGTTTATGGGACCAGGTGGAGACGGCGGGGGAACAGATTGAGAACTTGTATGTGGAAAGAAGGAGATTGCGGGGGATCGGTAGGGGTTCTGGGAGAATTTCAAAACTGAGAGGGAAGTCCAGGAGAACTTTTAATCAGATAGCAGTGGGAATGATTAGTAGTATGGCTCTTCGCTGACTCTTGAACGAGGGGACGGAGCACATATGGGAATGTCCTGAGTGCAGTGATGTCAGTTCTTAACTCAACTCAACTCAGTTTCAGGTATCCATTGTAGGCTGATGGGAGCTACCTTGAAGAGATTATAACAAGAACTGCCATGACGAAGGTAGCCTTTTGCAAGATGAAAAACATACTGACCAATAAAAAGATATAAATTGAAACAGGAAAAAGAGTGTTGAAGTGCTACATAAAACCCGTACTTTCATATCGATGTGAAGCGTGGACAATGAGTAGGCAAGCTGAAAAACATCTGATGGCTGTGGAAATGTGGTTTCTGAGGAGAATGCAAAGAATACCATGGACAGCCAGAAAAACCAATGACCAAGCCCTACAAGAAACAAATGAAGATCGTAAACTGATTAGAGACATTAGACGTAGACAGTCAACATTTTTTGGGCATGTTATGACAAGAAATAAATTGGAGAACTTGGTGACAACTGGCAAGACCGAGAGAAAGAGAACAAGGAGAGAGCAGAGAATTCTGGATGGCTGGACCACGTTGTATGGTCGAGACAAGAACACTGAGCTGACCCATGACTCTGGTGATCGAGTGAGATGGCAAAACATGACCTCCCACGCTCACCGGCAAGTCACATGATGATGATGATGATGATGATGATGATGATGATGATGATGATGATGATGATGATTTTAGGCTGGCCGACCTGGAAGCCATGTCAATTGTTAAAATTTGAATTCGCCCCGACGGGGATCGAACCGACGACCACAGAGCCGGTGGCCCCACGTTGATGAAGACTTGAATCTTCTTCTTCTGCTGCGTTCGTCCAGAATGTAGTTTTAGACGAAATTGCGTTGTGCCTGTTTACAGCAGAGCTGCGATATTTGACCCTTTCGGTGGATACATTCGACTTCTTCAGACATTTGTTAGCCGGCTTACCTATCTGGGTGTTTCGTAAGACGTTTGACTTTCACTGTTGTGGTGTTCCAGTTGGCCAGTTTAGAACAGCCGAAGACATCCCGGTCAGCACTCAAGGGAAGGCAGAGGCAGACCATGGGCATTCTCCGCCATCCAAGGAGGCTTCCATAATTGCAGAGCCGGCACATAGCACTCTGGTCTAGGGCTCACCCGAGACTTTTAATAGAAACTTGCGCTGACATCTGTGTGTCTTCCCATTCATTGAACTTCCTAATTATATATTGTGTTCTTCGAATTTTAGTACCCGCTCGGCAGCATTCATCCTCCCTTACTTTCGATACAAAATATACACACACAAGGTGTGCTGTTCTTTTTGTGCAGGTAATTTTCTCAGCAGCAACTTTTGTCACGACAAAACAGCTGCTTGTTCTATTTTAATTCTGCTTACTCAAAAGGTTAGTTGTAGTAAATCAATCATGTAATCAGCAAATCGATAAACTAGTTAATCAAGTGCCGTCTCCACAATAAAGATTAGCTGTCCTCATCGGTCCTATGAAGTTCCGTTTGAATATCCTTGCCGCTGTATACACATCCCTGCCGCTGTACACACATCCCTGCCGCTGTAAACACATCCCTGCCGCTGTACACACATCCCTGCCGCTGTACACACATCCCTGCCGCTGTACACACATCCCTGCCGCTGTACACACATCCCTGCCGCTGTACACACATCCTGCCGCTGTACACACATCCCTGCCGCTGTACACACATCCCTGCTGCTGTACACACATCCCTGCCGCTGTACACACATCCCTGCCGCTGTACACACATCCCTGCCGCTGTACACACATCCCTGCCGCTGTACACACATCCCTGCCGCTGTACACACATCCCTGCCGCTGTACACACATCCCTGCTGCTGTACACACATCCCTGCCGCTGTACACACATCCCTGCCGCTGTACACACATCCCTGCCGCTGTACACACATCCCTGCCGCTGTACACACATCCCTGCCGCTGTACACACATCCCTGCCGCTGTACACACATCCCTGCCGCTGTACACACATCCCTGCCGCTGTACACACATTTTTGCTGCTGTACACACATCCCTGCCGCTGTACACACATTTTTGCTGCTGTACACACATCCCTGCCGCTGTACACACATTTTTGCCGCTGTACACACATCCCTGCTGCTGTACACACATCCCCGCCACTGTACACACATTTTTGCTGCTGTACACACATCCCTGCTGCTGTATACACATCCCTGCCGCTGTACACACATCCCTGCTGCTGTATACACATCCATGCCGCTGTACACACATCTCTGCCGCTGTACACACATTTTTGCTGCTGTACACACATCCCTGCCGCTGTACACACATCCCTGCCGCTGTACACACATCCCTGTCGCTGTACACACATCCCTGCCGCTGTACACACATTTTTGCTGCTGTACACACATCCCCCACCACTGTGCACACATCCCCGACCACTGTGCACACATCCCCCATCACTGTACACACATCCCCCACCACTGTGCACACATCCCCCACCACTGTACACACATCCCCCACCACTGTGCACACATCCCCCACAACTGTGCACACATCCCCCACCACTGTACACACATCCCCCACCACTGTACACACATCCCCCACCACTGTGCACACATCCCCCACCACTGTGCACACATCCCTCACCACTGTGCACACATCCCTCACCACTGTGCACACATCCCTCACCACTGTGCACACATCCCTGCTGCTGTACACACATCCCTGCCGCTGTACACACATCCCCCACCACTGTACACACATCCCTGCTGCTGTACACACATCCCCCACCACTGTACACACATCCCCCACCACTGTGCACACATCCCCCACCACTGTACACACATCCCCCACCACTGTGAACACATCCCCCACCACTGTGCACACATCCCCCACCACTGTGCACACATCCCCCACCACTGTGCACACATCCCCCACCACTGTGCACACATCCCCCACCACTGTGCACACATCCCTCACCACTGTGCACACATCCCTCACCACTGTGCACACATCCCTCACCCCTGTGCACACATCCCCCACCACTGTGCACACATCCCCCACCACTGTGCACACATCCCTGCTGCTGTACACATTTTTGCTGCTGTACACACATCCCCGCCACTGTGCACACATCCCCCACCACTGTACACACATCCCCCACCACTGTGCACACATCCCCACCACTGTGCACACATCCCCCACCACTGTGCACACATCCCCCACCACTGTGCACACATCCCTCTCCACTGTGCACATCCCCCACCACTGTGCGCACATCCCCCACCACTGTGCACACATCCCCCACCACTGTGCACACATCCCCCACCACTGTGCACACATCCCCCACCACTGTGCACACATCCCCCACCACTGTACACACATCCCTCATCACTGTGCACACATCCCCCACCACTGTACACACATCCCCCACCACTGTGCACACATCCCCCACCACTGTACACACATCCCCCACCACTGTGCACACATCCCCCACCACTGTACACACATCCCTCACCACTGTACACACATCCCTCACCACTGTACACACATCCCTCACCACTGTACACACATCCTCACCACTGTGCACACATCCCTCACCACTGTACACACATCCCTCACCACTGTACACACATCCCTCACCACTGTACACACATCCCTCACCACTGTGCACACATCCTCACCACTGTGCACACATCCTCACCACTGTGCACACATCCCTCACCACTCTACACACATCCCTCACCACTCTACACACATCCCTCACCACTATGCACACATCCCTCACCACTATGCACACATCCCTCATCACTGTACACACATCCCTCATCACTGTACACACATCCCTCACCACTGTACACACATCCCCACCACTGTACACACATCCCTCATCACAGTACACACATCCCCCACCACTGTACACACATCCCTCACTACTGTACACACAATCCTCACATTTATTTCACAATCTCGATGTGTAGATCACAGAATCAAGCTCTCTTGCTACCTATGCATTTATTAACTCTCTGCTTTCATTGACTAACAGTACTCCTCATCCACCAATCACATGCCATCTAACAACCATTCTAAGCCAATAACTGCTCATGTAACAACAAGACCAAATGTATAAGGTCCCAGATTTAATTGTAATCAGTATGAGGTGAATGACTGGCTCCCTTGCTCTGCCTATGCCATGATGTTTTATATACATGATTAAAGATAATCAGCAGAACATAACAACCAGCAGCAGATGATAAAAACATCATAACTGGCAGATAATAACAAACATAACCAAATAATAGTTTATATATAAAAAAAAACATACAACAGAGGACAAAGTATAAATACACAAATACCAATTGATATATAACAGCAGGGAAATATCATCAGATGACAGGAAATGCCAATAGATGACAGGTGACATGGACTAATGACAAGAAATGCCAATAGATGACAGGAAATGTCAATGGATGACAGGAGATGTGGACTAATGACAGGAAATGCCAATAGATGACAGGAAACTGATGACAGGAAATAGATGACAGAAAATAGATGACAGGAAGTACCAATCTCCCCCATCCCCCACCCCATGATGAGGCCAGCCATCAGACACCTAAGCACATACAAGTTATACATGACAACCTTAGCACACCTACACATCAGCCAGACCCTCTGGGTGTCAGGTTGGAGTGGGCTGACAGTCAAACAACTGCAGGGAGGGTACATGACCAACCAAAGCTTAATCCCAATCCCCATGGAGGTAGCACTTTGATACAGAGCTCATCATCGACCCCACTGACAGAACCAAGCCCTGTATGGGAGAGGGGAAGGACAGCATGGCAGCACAGCCCCCAAGGTACTTTGTTATATGTATGTCCTGTGCTGAGTCATGACCGAGTGACTTCTAATATGCCCCTGCCCAGATGTGAAGTTGCAGTCCCGGGCCTTGCACATCGCACTGGTTTTTCTTTTTAACATGGAGAGGGGAAGGACAACTTTGTAACACAATCCCCATGGCACTTTGGTACTGAGTCAGAAGGGCAGTCTCTACATCAACCCCGCTCTGCCAAAACCAAGCCCTGTGAAGGGGAGGGGAAGGACAACTTTACAACACATCCCCCATGGCAATTTGGTACTCAGCTCTACATCAACCCCGCTCTGACAGAACCAAGCCCTGTGTGGGAGAGGGGAAGGACAACTTTACAACACATCCCCCATGGCAATTTGGTACTCAGCTCTACATCAACCCCGCTCTGACAGAACCAAGCCCTGTGCAGGATGAAAATGCACTGAACATCAAATCAAAACATCAGATTTTAAAGCTGAAACTCGATTTTTAGAGGGTTCAACAACCAACCAAACACAACCTAGCAATGAACATGTTAACAATAATATAATAAAATAATAATGTGTCCTCAGGAAGCCAATGCACACAAGATAACGACACAACAGCCCACTCATAATGAAAGCATATGAATAATTGCTACTGACATCATGCCGTCTTGAAGGCGATAGTTTTTTACATTGTGCTTCAAAAAAGGCATAATAACTACGATCCATGGCTGTAGCGAATGTGACTGATCAGAACAATTTGCGCTGTAAATGTTCGTCTACAATGGATGCAGGTTAACACATGGTCATTTCCACCATCACGCACCATGTGACTTTTCATATACACTCAGTGTGTGACCTATCTGCAGTTATTTTCTCCTTCGTCTTTATTAAATTTATGACCTTTGCCCTCTATGCATCGTGATCAGCAGTGACTTGCTTCCAAGGTGCAATATAAAAAACGTATTTGATGAACAATTAAATGATAAAATAATTGATATGAAATTAAATGTTTCAATGCAACCCGCATCTCATTAAACCAGGCATATGTGGATATATTTAGAATTTGATAACAATCCATTTGCAAACAGACCATACACATAATAACAATACAACTCACATGAAACCACCACACACACACAAATCAACATCAAGTGCCCTGTGAGCTGGCGAAGGGCATTCATTTCTCTCCACAGATCTTGGTCTTTGATGTTCTGGATTAACTCTGCTGATGATACTCCTCCATGCCACCATTTCAGTCCATCAAGCATAGTATCTATTGGTATGCAACTGCCTCTTTTCACACTGTTGGCAATTACCAGTTGGCACGATGTTCTCCAATGCCTCTCTTCTCATCACACGACCAAAGAAAGATGTTTGTCTCTTTCTTATTGTTGTATATAGTGTTCTAGTTTCATTAGCCTCTTTCAGACAATCGTTGTAAGTTATTCTAGCAGTCCAAGGTATTCGCAACATCTATCTCAGGAACCACACTTGCAAGCTTTTCCTAATTTCTTCATTAAATGTCCTTTATTCATTGCCATACAGCAAATCAGGTTCTATATAGCACTTCATTACACTCTTTCTTACATTCATTGATAGTGACTCATTGCATAAGATTCTTTTCACTTTCCGGAGCGCAGCTTTTGCTTGCCCTGTTCTGCTCTTAATCTCTGTTATGCATCTTCCGTATGATGTTATATTTGCCCCTAGGTATTTAAATGTATCAACATGATTTAGCCACATCCCTTCCTCCGAAGACGGAGAGTATCTGCCTGCATGGCGAGGAACCACCAGTCTGCACACCAATGAGCCAGACATGAGACAACGGATACTCACGCAAACCTCAGTACGGTATGACATCACATTGATGTTGGACAACAGGATGTCTTCATCCGACATACAGGATTTCGCGCTGGAATTCATAGCCAGCGAACACAAGCAAGCAAGCAGCGACATCCAAAACAAACAAACGTAAACAGACCCACAACAAACATACACACACACAAACACACCCACAACACACACACACACACACACAAACACACCCACAACAAACATACATACACACACACAAACACAATGAAACAAATGAGAACAGAAGACACTAGAACTTAAGGCTGCTAATACTGGGCAGATCAGGCAACTTGATGTCTTTGATCTTCTGTGGAATGTTCATCTCTTTCATTGCTGACATAGCTTTGGCTGGGGCTGCTAGAAGTCCAGCCTGGGGAGGGAGACATAGCTAGCATGTTATACGTCATTCATCTGGTTTCTTACATTGTGCTACACACACAAAGGCATAATAACTACAACCCATGGCGCGGACAATGGATAGAATTATGCCTCTCCCTAGCACAAAGCCTGGATTGAAATGTAGGAACATGTGTAGCCATGCAGCATGATCCCTCTCTCGGTCTGCCTAGTTTACTCCAGAGGAAAGGTGACACCAATACATCTGGAACAAGACAAGCTTCAGCAGCTGCCGGATCAGCAAAGCAATGCTCTAACTGTCCGCCTGTCTGAGCTTCCATCCTAGACCAGATGCCGACTAAGGCTTAGGGTGTGGTCTGCCCTGCCAAGACATTTAGTCTTTAGGTTGCATTTCCTCAAACAAGGGTAAGGCTTGTACCCTCCCAACTGCGCTCCTCTACCTGAAGTTTGGTGAGCACCACATGTTATATATAAACAAGACAAAATTATGGGATGTAAACATGGTCTTTAAAGTAATCATACAAATCTGATTTTTGTACTTTCAACAGGAAATATCAGCAGAAGCAAGAGGCACGTGGCAGGCCGAGAGACATGACACTGCACAGGCTTGGATGGTAGCGTGGAAGAATATCATCAATAGAACTGATCTAGAACATCAGGAACCAAGATCTTCTTCTTTCTCCACCTCCTCCCTCCTTCTTCTTCTTCATCGATTAACAGTTATTATTTGTTTTGGATGTCATTGTGTTGTGTCAGTTTACAGAAAAGCTGCGATATTTGCACATTTTGGTTGAGACATTTGACTTCTGCAGGCGTTCGTTGACCAAGTTAGCCATACCGCTGACCAAAATCAATGGAGATAAATAAAAGTCTACATCCAGAGTCATGTCACATGATGATGATGATGATTCTCAATTACGGAATTCACTTCAGCTAAAATGTTGCCTGGCCTTCGCAGGACATTGCCATCAACCCCAAAGTCAGGTAGGTCTACTAGGCAATTTTACATTCAGTAGTTTGCCACAGCTTTCTTAACGAAAAATCATCATTTAAGTCTAACTATTTGGTGTTGGGACTGAACCCACTACCCTACTGTCAAAGCATTGAAAGTTTAAGCAAAAGCTAAACTCCGCAACTGTGCTGACCTCGTCACTTTAGATAGACAAACATTCATTCATTCATTCATTCAGTAGCATGTCCGTGTCACTTCATATAGACAAACATTAATTCATCCATTCAGTGCATGACCTCGTCACTTCAGATAGACAAACATTCATCCATTCAGTAGCATGTCCCTTGCAGAACCTCGCTCTCACAACAACCTTCCGGAAAACCTATCCATCATAAGTAAGATGTCCCGCGTCCGATACACCCATCTGGAGATCATCCGCCACATCCTGCACCCATCTTCTCTTTGGCCTTCCTCTTCCTTTCTTCCCAGGCATATACCCCTCCATTATTATTCTCTCCAAACTTTCATGACAGTTCAAGTGACCAAAGTATTTCCATTTTCTTTCATGTTTCTCATCTGCCACTATCTATCCACTCACCTCCTGTTTCTCCAGCTTGTTTTGTTCATCAATCCGGGTCATGATCTCCACCATATTAGTCTCCAGTACCATTCCTCCCATCACCAGCTCTGACAACATGTAGTGGACCTGGCACAAACATCATGAAGATATTGCTAACATGAAATAAAACTGTGACTTAGTGAACCTGTCACCTAGTGAACCTGTCATCTAGTGAACCTGTCATCTTGTTAACCTGTCATCTAGTGAACATGTCATCTTGTGAACCTGTCATCTCATGAACATGGCATATAGTTAACACATCATATAGTTAACTTGTCATCTAGTGAACATGGTGAATCTGTCATCTAGTGAACCTGACATATGCTGAACCTGTCAAGAACCAGTCATCTAGTGAACATGTGATGTAGTAAATCTGTCATCTAGTGAACATGGCATGTAGTGAATCTGTCATCTAGTAAGCCTGACATACAGTGAACATGTCATGTAGTGAACATGTCATGTAGTGAATCTGTCATCTAGTGAATCTAGCATATACTGAACTTGTCATCTAGGGAATGTGTCATATAGTAAACCTGTCATATCACGAAAATAACAGTAATATTAAGCAAGCACTCACATGGCAAACTTGTCATGTTGTGAACCTACCATGTTCTTTGTGACCAACATGCACTGAGTGAACATGACATGTGGTGTGTGAACCTGTAATGTTGGAGACTAACATATAATGTGCAAACATGACATGTGGTATGTGAACTTGTCATGATGTGAACCTATCATCTAACAAACCTGTCATGTAGTGTGTGAACTTGTCATGTGATACATGATGCTGTCAAACTGTGAACCTGTCATCTGGCCAATCTATCATATAGATGAACCTATTACACAGTGTGTGAACCTGTCATTTCATCAATCTATCATACAAATTAACCTGTTACTTAGTGTGTGAACCTGTCATTTGGTCAATTTTTCATGTGGAGAACCTGTTACAAGTATGTGAATCTGACATTTAGTTAATTTGTCATGGAGTGAACCTGCTTCATGTTGTGTTAACCTGTCATGTGTTCAACATGTCGTGGAGTGAACCTGCTTCACAGTGTAGTGAAATATTAGATTCCACACACACATATTACCTTTTCTACATGAAATATCAAATCCAATTCACAAACATTTTCAAAGCACTTGTCCAGAGTCTCCACAAAAACCTGAAAGGAAGCATCAACATACCCAGAGTTATTCTCAGGATGTGGAGCACATGGCATCACACAAAAGATATATACAGAGCCACAGATCTCATGACATCACTAACAACACATGAACATAAAGCTGTAGACAGCATCATGGCAATGACAGTACACTGCTGTAGACCATATCATGACAATGACAGCACACTGCAGTAGATCATATCATGGCAATGACAGCACACAGCTGTAGACCACATCATCACAATGACAGCACACATCCATCCATCCATGTATTCACTCATCATTCTGTCTGCCCGCCCCACTCGCCCACCTGCCAACCCCCCCCCCTCCATCCATCCATCCGTCTATCAACCTATCCATCCATCCATCCGTCTATCAACCTATCCATCCATCCATCCATTCATCCATCCATCCATTCATTCATCCATCCATTCATCCATCCATCCATCCATTCATTCATCCATCCATCCATCCATCCATCTCAAGCGTAGTCCATACACATGCTAATACTTCTAGAGCACTAGACCAATTTTCTCATGTGGATTAGCTTTCCCTATTACCAGTGTCCCTCCCCATCAGGCGAACCGAACCCACTCCGACTTCTTATGTACTTGTAATTTATGTCCCCAAGTCAAGGACGAGAAGTCAACATTTCAGTCCACCTGATTGGTGTAGGAATTTAACCCACTACCTTAGCTTCAGCACATCGGAAGTTTAAGAACAAGCGCTCTTATCCATTCGGTCATGCTGACCTCTGTCCCATAACTTAACAGTCAGAATGAGGTCAAGCAGAGACCAGTTTCCACTGACCTGAATCAGATCCAGTATTCCTAACTCACTCTCTGAAGAGTCCACACAGAAAACGAAGTAGAGAGTGGCGTAGTGTCGGTATATCAGTCTGTAGTCTGATCCCCCGATCAAGCTGGAAAATAGAAGGATGAGATGTTAGATAGCATGAAAATAGTAGGATGAGATGTTATATAGCATGAAAATAGAAGGATGAGATGTTATATAGCATGAAAATAACACCAACATTACATATGCTGTAATATAGCATGAAACTATAGTCAATATTTACTATAACATAGCATGAAAATAAACCCAATAAGGGGCTGTAATATAGTATGAAATATGACCAACAATTATTGTAGTATAGTTTTAAAATATTACCAACAATTACTGTAGTAAAGAATTAAAATATCACCAACATTTGCTGTACTATAGTTTGAAAATATTACCAACATTTGCTGTAGTATGGTTTAAAAATATATCCAACAATTGCTGTAGTATAGTATTAAAATATCACAAACATTTGCTGTAGTATAGTATGAAAATATTGGGGGGTACGGGGTGTCAGGCATTGGTAGCACCTTTGGTAAGGATGGCTCTCATGTCCTTTCAGGACCCATCCCCCACTGGTCCAAGTCTGACACCCAGCTCGTGCCTGTGGCTCCTAGTAGCTGTCAGCATGCGACAGCGGCCACCCCCCGGGCAACAGCTGTGAGAGGCTGGCTAAACCAGGCATGGGTATCCGATTTGGTGTCAAACCAAGAGGTAAACTAGGGTATGCCTACCCAGCATGTGAAGACAGGATTCGGCAGACTGCGCGGAAGAAATCATTCCTGATTCAACGGGCAAGACGGCGTTTACCTGCAAAGCGTTGTGGAACGTAATGAGCACGGCAAGGCACGTAGAGCGCCCTGGTCATCCACTGCACCTGTATTCGTCTCCAATCGTCTCGACTTGTCTTGCCACTGGACTCAGATGGACTCAGGCGAGAGAGTGAGGTCGACGAATTGCGCAACTCTTCCTCACTTTAATCCAAGTCATCGCGCAAGTCATTCTTCATCCAACGTCACATATCAGACCAAATAGTGCGGCTATTTCATGACGGCATGCAGGCAAGAGTACAGGAAAATGGTGAGCTGTCTGAACCCTTTCCTGTCACCAATGGAGTGAAGCAAGGATGTGTCCTGGCACCAACACTGTTCAGCCTCATGTTTTCAGCCATGTTGATGAATGCCTTCGAGAACGACGACATTGGAATAGACATCAACTACCGTATGGATGGAAAGTTATTCAATCTCAGAAGGCTGAAAGCTAAAACCAAAATTAACAGCGGCACCGTCAGAGAGCTCCTGTTTGCTGATGATTGCGCTCTATACGCCAACTCAGAGGCGGACATGCAACATAATGTTTCAGCTTTCTCACATGCCTGTGCCAACTTTGGGCTCAATATCAACTTGGAGAAGACTGTAGTTATGTACCAGCCAGCTCCAGGGAATAATCACACTGTGCCGAATATCAAAGTGAATGATCATAGACTAAGTGTTGTGGACAAATTTACCTATCTTGGCAGCACCCTGTCACAAGCTGCCACAATCGATGACGAAGTGAATGCAAGAATCTCCAAGGCCAGTGCAGCCTTTGGCAGACTGTACAAGAATGTATGGGACAGAACTGGAATAAGCCTGCAAACAAAGCTAAAAGTCTACAAAGCAGTTGTATTATCCACACTGCTATATGCTTGTGAAACCTGGACTGTTTATCAGCGACACGCTAGGAAATTAAACCACTTCCACACAGTCTGCCTAAGGAAGCTACTGAAGATTAAATGGCAAGACAAGATTCCAGACACTGAAGTCCTAGAAAGAGCATCCATGCCCAGTATCCACACTCTACTGATGAAGAATCAGATTCGCTGGGCTGGTCACTTGACTCGCATGCCAGATCACAGGCTCCCTAAACGAATTTTTTACAGCGAACTGCGTTGTGGTAAACGCTCCCAAGGTGGCCAGAGGAAACGTTTTAAAGACACTCTGAAAATTTCACTGAATGCTTTTGGAATTCATCATGACACCTGGGAGGCTGCAGCCAGAGACCGAAATTCGTGGCGTGCATCATTGCGCAAAGGTGCAGTCATATGTGAGGCAACCAGGACTGCAAGAGCTGTGAAGAAAAGGCAGGACAGAAAAACCACTGCAGGAAATCCTCCTCCAGAGACGTCAAGCATTCTTTGTCCACATTGTCAAAGAACATTTCGAGCCAAAATAGGCCTTATCAGCCATCTTAGAACCCACGGCTCCACACCTTCAACCCCACTGGATGAAATGAATGGTCATCATCATTCTTGATGGACAAACAACAACAACATGAAAATATTACCAACATTTGTTATAGTATAGTATCAAAACATCACCAACATTTGCTGTAGTATAGTATTAAAAAATTACCAACATTTGTTGTAGTATAGTATAAAAACATCACCAACATTTGCTGTAGTATAGTATGAAAATGTAACCAACATTTGTTGTAATATAGTATGAAAATATTACCAACATTCGTTGTAGTATAGTATGAAATTTTATGAGGGTTATTTATGTTCATTGATTATGTCATTTATTTTGATTGTTTATATGCATTGATGTCATTTATGCGAATTTTGTTCATTAATGTGTCATTAATATTGAGGAGCAGCTGGCTGAGTAGCTAAGAATGTCAGGGTATCCCTCGGGTGTACCGGGTTCAAATCATCATTAAGGTGTGGATTTCTGCCCCCCTCCCTTTCCCGTTGGGGGAAAAACAGAAAACCTAATCTGCACAGTTCGCAGCAACTACGCTAGCCAGCCGGCCTGAATTCCTCAGGCTCAAGACCCCCCTGTCCTACACCACATGGTTTTATAGGTAGTTGATGACAGTTTTTTTTTTAGAGATGTGTCATTTATGTGGGTTGCTTATGTTCATTGATTGCATCATTGATGTTGGATGTCATGTCATTTATGTTGCATGCCATGTCATTTATGTTGCATGTCATGTCATTTATGTTGGATGTCATGTCATGTATGTGGATTGTTTAAGTTGAATGCCATCAATGAGATAATGTTATTCTGAGGAACACTTTTGAAGATGAGAGAATTGCAGAGTCAAGGGTTACAACTGGCTCCACCCACCAGCCACTTACGTTCCGCCCTCCAAGAAGTTGCAAACATTATCGTCCCTCCTGGACACCAGGTGAAACGTCTCTCTGACAATCTGCTGCTGGACGTCTTCAGGCTGGTGGAGAAAGACAACAAACAGAACAACAGTCATTTCAACTTAAGAATGGTTATTTTGACATGATTTTCATTATTGCTTCCTTAGACAGCCACAATGAGCAATCTGGAAGGCTGATTTGCACAGACAACTTATCACAAACATCAGAAAGAAGCAGTCTTCATCTTTTTACCACATTCAATCAATCAATCAATCAATCAATCAATCAATCAATCAATCAATCAGGTGCCATCTCCACAATGAAGGCTGGCTGCAATGGATCTCCAACACTGTCTGTCTCTCGCCCTGACTGTACATTCTATTCTATTCTATTTTATTCTATTCTATTCTATATCGGTTCCTAAATCAATCAATCAATCTATCAGATTGATGTTCGTCCATCTCTTGATGTTATCTTCCCACTTGTATCGTTGTCTACCTCTTGCTTGCTTGCCCTCAACCTTGCCCTCCAGTATGGATTTTGTAAGAGTGTTATATCTTTTAATGTGGTCAATATATTTCACTTGTCTCGTTTTTATTTCTTTCATCAATTCTCTTTTCATTCCCAGTTTTTCAAGAACCTCTGTATTTTATCGTTTTTGTTCCACCTACATTATGAGACGATAAAAAATGCAACATGTTGTGATAACTGGAAAGATTTGTGGAAAGAGATATAGAGGAAGACAGAAAAGCAGCATTCTTGACTGTATCAAGGTACCGAAGGCAGTCATCAAATACATTTTTGCAGGAGATCGCAAGATATGGAGAAGCATGATCACCCACACCAGTAGGCAAGGTACTTGATGATAATGCTTCATTATCTCAACAGTTTGACATAAGAATAAGAATATAAACAGGATCTCGGCAGAAAAATGGCTATCTCAAAATCTGTATCAGCACAAACATGGGTCTTAGTATTTTCGTTTGTCCAAAATGATTGTTTTAGACATACTGTGCCATGCCTGTTTACAGGAGAGCTGCAATATTTGCGCATTTCGCCCGATACGTCAGACTACTTCAGGCATTTGTTGACCGGGTTAACCTTCCTGGCAAAAATATTGGTCTAAAAAGCTCAACAGATAAATATTCTTGTGTATGTATCTAATGTCTGCAATTGTCAATAACAACGCATAATAAAAAGTCAAAACAAATGTCTTTGAATAGCTAGCTAAAGAAGGAGCAACAGAAGAAAATACTGATGTGTCTGTCACATATCACCAAAAGAAAAGAATCATCCAATCAATCAGAAAGTCACCAACACCACATCAAGATGATACCATTTTATGGGCAACCCAGAACAAGTCATTATTCTGCACCTCAGAACAGGACACAATAAATTCCGCAACTGCATGTATACAAAATTTAAGATTGACGAATCAGCCATGTGCACATGTGAATTGGTGTCGTAGACAGATTGATTGATTCATTGATTGATTGATTGATTGATTGATTGATTTAGGAACCGAAATCACAGCATTCGGTGCATTCCTATAAGCGCTCCGTCTCCATCCTCAGCAGCCAGCGAAGAGTTCCCACACCAATAGTTCCAGTAGCAATCTGATTATATGTCCGTCTCGCCTTTCCTCTGAGCGTCGAGCGTCGGCCAGATCCCCTCGTCACTCCTCGCTGCCTCATTCTTGCCAGACTATGGTGATCCATTTGCTCCTCCGAGGTGTACATGTGCTCCCACAAGGCCGCAACCACGTCTGCCTTGTCATGCATCAATACTCCACCAAGTTTTGCCGAGCCAGCCAATCTGTCCGCCTGTTCATTCCCCAGCACACCGGCATGCCCCGGAGAAAAGATCCAGGTGATGCTTGCTACCCGTGACCTCCGAAGCGAAGCAAGCCACTCTGCATGAAGCCTGCCTGTCCTCACCCTCCTCAGCATGCTTTCTGAGTCAGTTACAATTACGATGTGTGTATGTATCGTGTTCTCCATCCAGCAGAAAGCTGCAATGACCTCCACCTCCATTCTTAAGCTAGATGTTGTGGTATCATACGCCAGGCTCTCCTGCACCAAACGTCGACCATTAGCACATACTCCAAGACTGCCCCGCACATGGCATATTTCAACAAACCTTTGGGCTTGAGAAACAGCAGTAAACTGTATGTACCAGTGAGTGAACTAAAAATAGAAGACACAACACTGCAGATATAGATAATAAATTCAAAGCAAAAAGAAGAAGAAAAAAGTCTGAATAGCAGAAAAAACAGAAGTAATACTTATTACAGAGATGAAATATCTTCCCAAATGTAACATCAAAGTAAACAGAACCAGTCTGCAGCAAGTCAATAAGTTCAAGTATATGGATACAACTAGAACATTTTATACAACAATAAGTTCAAGTATATGGATACAACTAGAACATTTTATACAACAATAAGTTCAAGTATATGGATACAACTAGAACATTTTATACAACAATAAGTTCAAGTATATGGATACAACTAGAACATTTTATACAACAATAAGTTCAAGTATATGGATACAACTAGAACATTTTATACAACAATAAGTTCAAGTATATGGATACAACTAGAACATTTTATACAACAATAAGTTCAAGTATATGGATACAACTAGAACATTTTATACAACAATAAGTTCAAGTATATGGATACAACTAGAACAATTTATACAACAATAAGAAAAAGACAAACAGCATTCTTTGGTCATGTGTTGAGAAGAGAGGCTTGATGAAAACTGGAAAGAAAAATGGGAAAAGAGGTACAGGTAGACCAAGAGAAATGAAGCTGGATGGATTATAACGGTGGCATGGGGGATTATCGTCAGTATAGTTGAACCAGAACGCCAAGGACCGAGTTCTGTGGAGAGACATGAATGCATCTGCCAGCTGGCAGGGCAAGTGAAGATGAAGAAGATGATGATAACCACAGATGGAAGATGCACTAAAGAAGCTAAAGGTAAAATAACCCAAGCGAAGGCTGCATGTCACAAGATGAAGAATACTCTATATAATTTATCTTTATTAATGAAGGTGACAAAAAGAGTTCTTCAGAGTTATATTGGGTCAATCCAGACATACTGAAGTGAATTATGCAGAAATATCAATTGGGGAATCCTTTGAGGCCACTAAGACAGTTCATAAATAGTAACTACAGCTTTCAATGTTTATGTTGTCCTCTAATACCTACTTCTTTCATCAACTTCTATTACCTCTGAAGTCAGAGTGGGTTCACCTGATGGCAAGCAACACTGGTAAGAGAGAAAGTTAATCCACACGCAGAAATCAGTCCAGTGCTCTAGAAGTAGTTGTATGTGTGTGGACAACACTTGAGTTCAAAGCTTGCGAACATTAAGAAATATCTTCTATGAGGGCCAAACAATACATGTGTTTATTTATGAACTATATCAGTGAAAAGCGTTACTTTGTATTAGCAGTCTGAGTCGGACTTTAAAGAAAGTGATTATGATTCTGAAAATGTGTTTGTAAATTGCCGTATAGATGACGGAAAATCACAAACAACATGCTGTATTTCGTAAATATTTGTGTTCATATATGGATTACCGGCAACAATCACGTGAGTAAGTGAATTATGGACAATCAGCAGACTGGCGAGGAATGATGTGGATTAAAGCAGACATGTGCTTTAACAGAAGAATGATGAGCACACAGTGGACAGATAAGGAGTGTAATGAAGATATCTTGAAAACGGTCACCTCACAAACAGAACTTTTTACTCGCACCAGAAGAAGACAATCCAAATTCTTCGGGCACATCATGAGGTGGGAAAACTGGAGAATGCCTTTTACAAGGACAAGTTAGAGGGGAAGAAAAGCATGGGGAGACCGAGTTAGAAGATGCTAGACACTTTGTAGAGTACATAGGAGCAGACATTGCAGAAGAAAGCTGTGGACAAACATGATGACCAATGCCAATGCCACACGGCATGGACTACACGAAGATGATGATGATGTGAGAGAGAGAGAGAGAGAGAGAGAGAGAGAGAGAGAGAGAGAGAGAGAGAGAGAGAGAGAGAGAGAGAGAGAGAGAGAGTTATTTTCGAATCGACAGTCTGTAGAGAACGGGACCTGGTAGGTAAAAACCATTGGGGGCGTTACCCGGCATGAACCTTGGTTATGTAAACTCAATAAATACTCACGAAATGTTGGTAAAATTTTGTCAGTCGGGGTTTTCCATGATTATTAAAGACTAGTACCGCTTTGATCATTGTTATATGTACAAGAAAGCGAGCCGAGTGTGTGGAAGTTGGTCTAGACAACAGACTTAGTTGGGTGGTGTGTGTTTGATGTGGCAGACGCCATTAGTACTTCCGGCGGTGATGTACAAAACATTGATCTGTCTGGGCGAAACTATATACAAATAAGTACAGTTAGTCAGTCAGTCATTTAGTTAGCTAGTTAGTTAGTCAGTCAGTCAGTCAGTCAGTCAGTCGGCCAGCCAGCTAGTTAGTTAGTCAGTCAGTAATCATTCAGTCAGTCAGCCAGCCAACCAGCCAGCTAGTTAGTTAGTTAGTTAGTTAGTTAGTTTAACTGTTGGATTTTCATCCTTGCACTCCGGATAAATCCATAGGTGCTCAGATACCCCCCCCCCCCCCCCAACACATACATAAGCGCCCAGCCGCTAATAGTTCCAGTTCTGTGTTGGTTGATGAGGCCCTTCATTCCCCCGATGTGCCTCTCGTGCCTGGCCGTGCCAATTCTTACTCCATAGCATCTCATTCCGGACAACGATCTTGATTCACTGGCGTCGAATCCCCCGCTCTCGACATCTCTCTAAGGGCGTTAATAATAGGGGTAACGATCCATGGACTGGCAATCTGCGGGGGACGCAGAACCAGAAAGTTTATCAGCTCGTTCATTTCCCTCAACTCCCGAATGTCCCGGAACGAAGATGAAGATGACTCTACGGCGATTCAGTCCATTGTCTGCGTACAGAACCCGCCTCGATCTTTCGGATCATGCTCATTGAATCACTTGACAAACAAACGTGGGTATGTGATGTTATTGTTGTATCCAAATGAATGCTTAACTATATTATATGATATTTGCTATAGTTGATTACCCTGACCACTGTCAGCCCGTTCAAAAACCAACGAAGAGTCATACTACTAATCTTTCCCACAGCTGACTGATTGAAAGTCCTCCTGGTCTTCCCTCTCCGTTTTGAAATTCGTCCAGAACCCCTACCGACCCCCTGCCATATCATCACCACCACCTCCTCCTTGTCCATAGGTAATCTACCACCGAGATGGGTGCATTCCATGCTAGCCTGTTCATTCCCCCATACTCCCGCATGACCAGGGCAAAAAATCCATACATCTCTCACAATTTGTCACCTCTGAAGCGATGCGAACCATTCCACACGAAACATTCCTTTCTCCACCTTACTAAGCATACTCCGTGAGTCTGTATTGAATACAAGTTGCAGCGGTTTACTCCAACCAACGGAATGCCGCTGTTACTGCTTCCACCTCCATTCTCATGCTGGAGGTCGTCTTCACATATGCCAGCTCTTGTTACAAGCATCGTCCATTAGTCTTATTGATTTATTTGGTGGTTTCGGGATTTGAGATTTAAATATTGAGCACAACCTACTACTGGCAACGCTGATCGTATTCTGGTATGGATGTTGAAGAACGAGCCATCTTATCTATTCTGCCTTGCTGACCTCTACTGTTTCCTTTTGATGCGAGTGACCTGGTGTCTAGCCCCCCCCCCCCCCATATTGTTCTAGACCATGGGTCGGCAAACTACGGCCCCCGGGCCACATGCGGCCCGGCGACTGATATTATTGCGGCCCTCGAGGGCATTTATAAATAAAACAGTTTACTTCGTTTTTAAATTATTTTGTTGAAGTTTACAGGATTTCATATACCGTTATGATTTTTTAGACATTGTTTTTGGATAAAATTTCTTTCTAATTTTCTAAACAGTCATTTCCCAACTTGAAAACCTTTGCTAAACTGTTATCATTGTTTGGATCAACATACATTTGCGAACATGCATTTTCTTGCTTGAAGATCAACAAATCTAAGAATAGGTCTTTATTGTCGGAAAGCACCTTGCATGCTGCCATGCGAATTTCAATTGGTAAACTTGCTCCAGATTTCAAGAATATTGTCAAAAATTGCAAGCATTTGCATACATCTCATTAGGAATCAACAATTGTAGTGACAATGTAGTCGTTCGTATCTAAATTAAAGCCACTGATAGATAATTTTTTTTTAAATATTATAATTAAAAAATTTTTAAATCGTGTTAACAAATTAGTAAAAGTTTTTGTCCACATTGTAAAATATAATGTATAAGTGTATAAGTAAAATAAAATTGCAATAATTAGTTATTTACACTGTTTAATAGCCTATAAATAATTCATAATTACTTATTGTGATAGGTTGCTGTAAACAAAGTCACATCAAAGTGGACATATCAGTTATAAGTTGGGGTATCTTCATTGCACTCCGGACAGGTCCATAGGTGCTCAGATCCTCTTCCCCCCCCCCCCCCCAGCATAAGCATCAGCGTCCGGTGGCTAATAGTGCCAGTTCTGTGTTGGTTAACGAGGCACCTCGTTTTCCCGATGTATCTCTCGTGTCTGGCCGTGCCGATTCTTACTCCCAAGTAAAGTGGACATAATATATATGCGGCTCCCAATAGCTTTACATTTGTCAATGTGGCCCTACGCACAAAAAGTTTGCCCACCCCTGTTCTAGACCATTCGGTACTTATGATATGATCAATACACGACAACCGCTTTTGCTTTCTTAACATTTTCTGGTACCCGTATTAGGATGAGTCGACCTCTGACCCCAGATCAGTTTTTAAAACTTCGATTCTACGGGAATTCAAATTCACTATCACCGAATCGACAGGCAAACATACTAGCCACTTTACCAGTTGTTGTTTGTGATAAAAGAGAGCGAATGGCTGCAAGTTATGAAAACTGGGGCATATCCTGGTCGGACGTGTGTTTATAAGTCTACACACAGTGACCTCTTCTACAGCACATACAACAATGCTGCACCAGTCGCAAGCCATTGTGTGATCAAATGTGATGGCGGTACTCATGGCTCGTAAGTACATGCACTTCAGTCTGGCAGTTGGGACTACGCTGTTGAGATTAGTATTATTATGAGTTGTAGGTTACTTAACTGTAAATCTCAGTGAACAATGGGTAATGTGTGATTTATAGCCAGTGGCGTGACCCGGATCTAAATGAATGAGTATATAAACGGCGGCATGTCGCATATATAGGTTGTATGTTTAACAGTGTTTGACAATATTGCCGGTCTGTGTTTAACAGTGTTTGACAATATTGCAAAGTTGTGGACTTCTAGATATAACATGAAGATGTGGACTTCTAGATGTGACATGAGGTGGTGGACTTCTAGATATGACAATAAGTGGTAGACTTCTAGATAAATCATGAAGTTGTGGACTTCTACACGTGACATGAACTGGTGAATTTCTAGATGTGACATGAACTGGTGGACTACTAGGTGCGACTTAGAGCTTCTAAGTGTGACGTAAGGCTTGTAGATGTGACATGGAGTGGTAGGCTTCTAGATGTGGCAAGAACTGGTTGGCTTATAGATGTGACGTGAGGCTTCTAGATATTACGTGGGACTTCTAGATGAGACATGAACTGGTGGGTTTCTAAATGAGACACGAACTGATGGGCTTATAGATGTGACATGAACTTGTAGAGTTCTAGACGTGACATGAACTGGTGGGCGCATGGATGTAACATGAACTGGTGGGCTTTTAGATGTGACATAAACTGGTGGGCTGTTAGATGTGACATGAACTGGTGGGCTTATAGATGTGACATGGAATGGTGGCCTTCTAGATGTGACATGAACTGGTGGGTTTCTAGATGTGACATGAACTGAAGGGCTTCTAGATGTGACATGAATCGGTGGGCTTCTAGTTTTGGTATGAACCGGTGGCTTCTAGATGTGACATGAACCGGTGGGCTTCTAGCTGTCACATGAACTGGCAGACTTCTAGATGTGACATGACCTGGTGGATGTCTAGACGTGACATGAACTGGTGGGCTTCTAGATGTGACATGAATTGGTAGGCTTCTTCTAGATGTGACATGAACTGGTGGGCGTCCAGATGTGACATGAACTGGTGGGCTTCTAGAAAAGTGGAAATTAGCCACATGCGATTTGTTAGCAGATCGTTTTGCGTTGACTTAGATGGTCGCTAAGCAATGGTAAATTTCATCTTACAGACTCTGTCGTGTGGCGCTGTTGATCATACCTGTCCACAGCCCTCTGTCACGTGTGTTGCCAATCATTTCTGGTAATGATGTTAATCCTTGCCATGCTATCAAACTGTCCAGCATCTTCCCCCTCGGTCTTCCCCTGAATGCCTGTCCCTCCAACATTCCCGTTGTGACGACATACTCCAGTTTCCCCTTCTCATGACATACCGAAACAATGTGGACTGTTTTCTTCTGATAGAGTGACCAGTTCTCTGTGTGAGTTCACTTCTTTCACGATATCTTCCTTGCTCTTTCTATCCGTTCACGGTGTTCTCATAATTCTTCTATACAACCACATCTCCTCCACATAATTCTTTACTTGTATGCTAATTGTTAATGATTCGCTTCTATACACAAGTAGTTGCAGATCCTTTAAAGGACGTAGCAGTATACTCCAGTGTAACAAGCTACGTGGAGGGTCCCAAATAGCCCTATCACAATATTTCAAAATTATTCTCTTTATAGCCCTGGCTGGGATAGGTCTTTACCTGCCAACCCTCCTCCGTTTTCCCTGGACTCACTGTCACTCTTTCTTTCGACCTAAGGACCTATTTCCTGCCGTGTTCTTCTGGCTGATCCATATATATAACACAGTGATCGTTGGAATAAACTAAAACTTGATTTATTAAATCAATACAGGACAGCACAGAAAAACATCAAGGCAGTTAACACAGAAAGTTCTAAACAGACACAACACAGATAAAGTTCAGGCACAGAGCCTCAGGTTGCCATAGTCACAGACCCAGCTTCATATACTGTCCGATCTGTCCACATACATCTCACCCCGTGTGCCAGAATCTCCTTCCTTCCCGGTACTTGGGTGTAAGTTCAACAGGCTTCTGTAGAATCAAATCCACTGGTTTTTGAGGACTTCCATTGAATTATGGTTTCCCATAATGGGAATTGTTCATGGAATTAACATAGATAGGTGTCTTTCAATGTCCGGTACAAAATGGGTATGCCGGATAATCATGCGTAGACTCAGCCTAGAAATCAATTGCTCTCGGGCCTATGTCACTGAAAGGACCCGAGATGCACCATTACTGTAAATTGTCATTTGCTCATGGTATGCAGGATAATCATGCGTAGACTCAGCCCAGAATTCAACTGTTCTCGGGCCTATGTCATTTCCTCAAGATATGCCCTTGCCTCTCTCTCAGAGTTAGGCACACCATGTGCGATATGGCTAATACATTGACCTGTCTTCATCAGACGTATTTGGCTCTAGCACAGAAGCCGTGTGGATACTGTCCGATTTAGTCACGTCCAACAGAAGAGGACCCTGGAGATGACAAACAATATTGAGCGACTGGGTTGACTCATGCATCACACAATCCTGAGGACCAATAGGGTCTCAGTTACTACATTTGACATATTGGATTTCTACCCAATGTATTATATACGATACCCGAATGAATGGGCCTGACCTGTCAGGTAGCCCCTGGATTGGCTACGTCCGGGCTTGAGTAGACCTCCAGCTTGTAGATGTCAGGTTGTCCACCCTAGGAACGTTTTGTCTACAAGACACACTTTCCACACTCATACCAAGCCTTTATTATTATTGGGCACATTCATTTCCATGCTTTCCTCTCACTTGCAAACCATGCCTTTCTCGCAACCAAGATCTTGTGGTGTGGTGCGCCTAGTAATCTGTGTGTTTCTCCCCGTTAACTAAATATAGTATAGTAGTGGGGTTATATGGCACACCGTGTAGTTCCCCATTCCCAGCAAGAATATGAAAGAAGATACTACCCCTCCCGGCCGCCGCTCTCGACTGAGCTGTCGCCCCAATGTACCGGCATTGCCCTGCACAAGCCATAGTGTAGATGAGTTCAGGTTCTCTCAGTGAGATAGAGGAGTCCATTATCCTCCCGACATCATCCTATCGAGTGACAGACGAAAGAGATAGTCCTGTGGCTAGCCTCTTCTGGCTCAAGAAGATAGATCATAGATTACCATAGCTATCCAATGATGATATTTCACAGAAAGATGACAATATGCCCAATTCAAGCCGTAGAAAGAAAGATAGCAACAGCTCATCTGACGCCAAGAACAAATGAAATCCTCTGTGGAGATATATTGTTCAGATTCACTTCCCCGGCTATTCCCAGAACAAAACACCTAGTTAGATTGCCAACGGTCAACCAACTCTTCATTTGTTATGATTGGCTTTTCGCCAATTCATCTTCCCCCTCGAGACAAAATACATTTATAAGTCCAGGTCTGGCTGGACCACCCACAACTCAAGTATTACCTTTCCACTACCTCAGTAGTATGTTGCATCTCTGTCGTAATCTTTAAATCACTTGACATGCTGCAACTATCAAACGGTAGGTGTTGGCACGGCCATCAATTGACCAGCAGCTGCACCAGTGCACATTTGACGCAAGGCGCTCCATCGGGACTACCCGAAAGGAAAGACAAATATATACTCGCTCCATGTAAAGATTGTGGTATGAAGATAACCCAAAGAACCATCTTTCATGGAGATTTGAGCGAACAAGAGAACTGAGAGCTTCCGAAAGCCGTTTCCCCCTGTTTACCCAAAATAAAAGAATGCATAAGGACATGGGCCACTGGCGTTTCGCTACATAGGCCCCCTCTTAAGAAAGTCGAACCCTACGAACTTTCTACTGTCAGTGGTTCTGTTCGAATGACCCCACCCTCACATTCAACCATAGGATGCCGTGATAGGAAATCTGCTCCCACATTCTCCCTTCCGGGGATGTATTCGACCGTGAACTGATACGGTTGTAGGAGCAATGACCATCTCATTAACCTCGCGTTCAGTTTCTTAGAAGTTGCCAAGAACGTCAGAGGTTGATGGTCGGATTGCACTTTGAACTGGACTCCATACAGATAAGGTTGAAATTTCTGTACCGCCCACACTAGAGCTAGACATTCCCGTTCGACGGTGGAGTAATTCCGTTCGGCGGGTAACAGTTTTCGATTGGCATATGCCACCGGACACAGCACCGAAGGATTATCTCGCCCTTCCTGCAACAGAGTTGCCCCAATCCCTATGTTACTCGCGTCTGTTCTCAGAACAAACGTTTTCTCCAAATCTGGGAGTTGCAGGACTGGCCTATCCACCAACGCCTGTTTCAGCTTCCCATAAGCCTCTTCACAGCTCGGGGTCCAAACTATAGGATCTGGCGATCCTTTCTTCAGGGTTTCGGTTAACGGCGCCCCTATTTCGTTGAACTTCGGAATGAATTTCTGGTAAAACCCACACAGAGACAAGAAAGACCTAACATCTTTTTTGGATTTAGGACGGGGTGCGAGACGGACCTTCTCAATATTCTTTTCTTCCGGTACCAGTCCCCCTGGGGTAATAGTATGTCCCAGAAATTCCAAGGATTGATATCCAATCATGCCTTTGGCTGGACGGGCGGTTAACCCCTCCTCTTTCAATCTTATGAAGATCTGTTCCAAGGATTTCAGGTGATCATTCAGATTGTCAGACGCGATGAGAATATCATCCATAAACGAGACGACAGAGGGATCCCTTAAAGGGTCTAATAACTTTCTCATCATGCGTGTGAACACACTGGGCGCATTGCTCAGCCCAAAAGGCATCACCTTAAATTCGTAATGGCCGCTCGGAGTACTGAAAGCGAGCATGGGCCGAACCTCAGGCTTCACAGGGATCTGATAATATCCCCGGCTTAAATCGATTTTTGAGAAGTACTTTGCCCTATTTAATCTGGCAAATAGTTGATTTGTGTTTGGTAACGGCTCAACTTGGAATGTCGTACAACTGTTTAAATGCCTGTAATCAATACATAAGCGGTGCTCCCCGCTTGGCTTCCTCAACAAGACAACCCCGGCATTATACGGAGAAGTCGAAGGAGTGATGATGTCATCGTCCAGAAGCTTCTGGATTTCAGCTTCCAGGGCCTTCTCTTTCGAAAAGGGCACTGGATATATTTTTTGGCGAACGGGGTCTTGGGTATTCAGAGTCATATCAAACTCGACTAACCCTGTCCGCCCTGGCCGATCGGTAAGAATCTGCTGATGGGACTCCAACAAACGGATGACCCGGTCTGTTTCTTCAGCCGACAGATCAGGATTTATATGTACATCCCTATAGGTTTCCCCAGGGTGTAATGGATACCCCCTATCCGCGTCTTAGCCCGATTCAGTTTCCATCGCGACCGCCATAGTCATGAGTGGGAGAGAAGTACCATCGGATCGTTCCTCATATTTTTTGAGGAGGTTAATGTGGAAGATTTTAGATTTCCCCCTGATCCGATAGCATAATTGGTACGGGACACAACCCTTTCCACCGGGAAAGGTCCCTGCCAACCAATTTCGAGTTTATTGGAACCTACTGGAAGTAACAACAGAACCCGATCCCCCACTTTAAGAGACCTATCTTTCGTCCTTCTATTGTAGTAGGCCGCGTGTCTCTTTCTGGCCGCCCTCAGATTCTGAGCTGCCAAAGCCCAACCCGTCTGGAGTTTCTTCTTTAACTCTTCGACGTATTTATATGAGGATACAACTTCTTCGGAAGTTTCTTCCTCTGTCCAACATCTCAATAAGGCTTCTAAGGGACCCTTGATTGGCCTCCCGAATAGTAGAGTGGCTGGTGGCAACCCGGTCGACCCATAGGGAACCTCCCGATAGGCGAACAAGGCGGCTGAGATATACTCATCCCATCTGTCTGGTTTCTCTTGAGCCAGCTTCCGAAGCATGGTCATCAAGGTACCATTAAACCTCTCTACTTGCCCATTAGACTGAGGGTGGTACGGGCTTGTGTGAATGTGGTTAGTCTGGAAGATACGAAAGACTTCTTCCATCAGCTTACCACAGAACTGAGACCCATTGTCCGTTAGGATCTGGTTGGGAAATCCCAACCGAGTAAAGGTCTCCATCAGTGCATCAGCCACTCGCTTAGAGTCGATTGTGGCCAACGGTATCGCCTCGCCCCACATGGAACAGCAATCCACCATCGTGAGAATGTACTTATTCCTCTTCCTAGTCCGAGGAAGAGGACCAACAAGATCGATGGCAACTCTCTCGAAAGGAGAGTTCATAATGGGCATGTCTCCCAGGACTACCGGAGCCGTCCAGTGTTTTGGTGCCACACGCTGGCACTCTGGGCACGACTTGACGTACCTACGCACGTCTCCAGTCATCCCTGGCCAGTAGTAATGGCAGGAAATGCGCTGGAGAGTTGCCCCGACACCCATATGTCCACTGAATGAAATGGTGTGTCCCATATGAAGAAGCTGTTCCCGATAGGCCTTAGGAACTACCAGCTGTCCATGCTGGCGTTCCTCCACTCCGGCTCTCCGGTACAGTAACCGATTCTTCATATAATACTGACCCCGTCTTGGTGGGTCAGACTTTTTTGGCAACTGGTTGAAGCAAGGTTGCAACGTAGCATCATGGCTTTGAGCAGCTCGTAACTCCTCAGGCAAGGGATTCACGATCAAGGCCGGCGTCTGCTCATCCTCCGATTTAGATCTGGTTTGCATCGCCCCTACGTACATGGGTTCGGTTGGAATCCCTAGAAAGACGTAGCG
Source organism: Cepaea nemoralis (assembly GCA_014155875.1). NCBI lineage: Eukaryota > Metazoa > Mollusca > Gastropoda > Stylommatophora > Helicidae > Cepaea > Cepaea nemoralis. Next base: position 160,437 of record JACEFZ010010473.1, on the reverse strand, counting down.
ACAACCCAAGATCATTGGGAAGATAGGATCTAGCAGAACGGCTGCCTGTATAGTGCCGGTAACATATTTTGATTTGATGTCTACCTTCGCAATTGGAAGAGACATCGCTACCGCACTCTTTGTCGCCGTTTGAATCTCAATAGATTCCCCGGTTAGCTGCTCCGGGCTCACTAAGTGTGATGAAATTACAGCCTCAAACTGCAGACCGGTGTCATAGAGACACTCAACGGGTTGTCCGTTCACAAGTACCGTTTCTACTACTGGTGGTTTTTCTGAATCATTGTTCCCAAGATCCCTCCCTTCTACTTCCTTGTGAGACCCTTCCCCGGTTTCTACAAGACAAGCAGCATAGTGAGAGTCTTTCTGTTTACGCCGGCAATCAACCGTATTGTGTGTGGGAGATTTGCAATAGGCGCACCACTTTTCACTCCACTTTCTTTTAGGAGATCCAGGTGGACTCTTACCAGAGGGTTTCTTAATAGGAACTTTCTCGAAAGGATCCTCCTTCTTGGTGTGAGCTGTTTTATGGTTCTTCTTCTTTCCAGACCATGTGTCTGGTGGTCGGGGATTGGGTTGTGACAATTCCCCATTATCCCCATGAGCTAGCACATACCTTTCCGCCAATGTGTTGACTATGTCTAACCTTTCTGCCCCATTTTCAAGCAAGAAGGTTTGCAATGTCTTAGGCATCATCCTCTTCATTTGGTCCACGACCACTAATTCTTCCAAACTTTCATAGTCGTTAGCAAATCCAGCTAATGACATCCACTTCAAAAGGTAAGACTTCAGTCTGACACTGTAGGCTGCGAACATCTCTCCTGGCTCTCTCTTCGACTTTCTGAACTGCTGTCGGTATGTATGGGCTGTCATCTGGAACCTTTTCAATAATGCTTTTTCCAGAGCCTCATAGTTATTCTCCATACCAGGTGGTAACCTTGAGTAGACCTCGTACGCTGTCCCCCTCAGGCCCTGAGAGAGTTTCAAGTTCCATTTCCCACGTTCCAATCCCATAGCCAAAGCCATCGACTGAAATCTGTGAAGATACTGGTCGATCTTATCTTTGTGTTCATCGAACGGGAGTAATGGGAACTTCATTGCCTGGTATGGACCGCCACTAGAAGATGTTGAGTCAGGGAGAACAGCGCCTCCCACTGCACCCTCGGTTTCCTTGGTAATTTGAGCTTTTAGCTCCAACTCCCTCATACGGAACTCATGGTCTCTGACTGCCTGCTCGGCCTCCCTTTTCTTGGCTTCGCGCACAGCCTGTCTGAAGTCTCTTTCCACTTCCTGCACATATTTCTGTAACTCCGCTCCATCATAGCCCATCTCACGCCCTGTAGCCTGTACGTCAGCGACATTAAACCCAGCTGATGCCATCCTAAACTCAGAGGGTAAGGGAAGAGGTAATTGTCTATTAAATTGCACTCACAAGTACACAACAAGTTACATTACACGACCACAACACGTTGTATGTCGGTCAGTCTGTGTCAGGAAGAGTATAGACAATAGCCAGGCACGGTAGGCAGAACCTATTGATAGTAGACAAGGATATCTGTCCCCTATCACTAAATCAGCCAGAACTCCACCAGGATTTCAAATATCCCGCGACGTGCCCCCAGAAATTGTAACAAGCTACGTGGAGGGTCCCAAATAGCTCTATCACAATATTTCAAAATTATTCTCTTTATAGCCCTGGCTGGGATAGGTCTTTACCTGCCAACCCTCCTCCGTTTTCCCTGGACTCACTGTCACTCTTTCTTTCGACCTAAGGACCTATTTCCTGCCGTGTTCTTCTGGCTGATCCATATATATAACACAGTGATCGTTGGAATAAACTAAAACTTGATTTATTAAATCAATACAGGACAGCACAGAAAAACATCAAGGCAGTTAACACAGAAAGTTCTAAACAGACACAACACAGATAAAGTTCAGGCACAGAGCCTCAGGTTGCCATAGTCACAGACCCAGCTTCATATACTGTCCGATCTGTCCACATACATCTCACCCCGTGTGCCAGAATCTCCTTCCTTCCCGGTACTTGGGTGTAAGTTCAACAGGCTTCTGTAGAATCAAATCCACTGGTTTTTGAGGACTTCCATTGAATTATGGTTTCCCATAATGGGAATTGTTCATGGAATTAACATAGATAGGTGTCTTTCAATGTCCGGTACAAAATGGGTATGCCGGATAATCATGCGTAGACTCAGCCTAGAAATCAATTGCTCTCGGGCCTATGTCACTGAAAGGACCCGAGATGCACCATTACTGTAAATTGTCATTTGCTCATGGTATGCAGGATAATCATGCGTAGACTCAGCCCAGAATTCAACTGTTCTCGGGCCTATGTCATTTCCTCAAGATATGCCCTTGCCTCTCTCTCAGAGTTAGGCACACCATGTGCGATATGGCTAATACATTGACCTGTCTTCATCAGACGTATTTGGCTCTAGCACAGAAGCCGTGTGGATACTGTCCGATTTAGTCACGTCCAACAGAAGAGGACCCTGGAGATGACAAACAATATTGAGCGACTGGGTTGACTCATGCATCACACAATCCTGAGGACCAATAGGGTCTCAGTTACTACATTTGACATATTGGATTTCTACCCAATGTATTATATACGATACCCGAATGAATGGGCCTGACCTGTCAGGTAGCCCCTGGATTGGCTACGTCCGGGCTTGAGTAGACCTCCAGCTTGTAGATGTCAGGTTGTCCACCCTAGGAACGTTTTGTCTACAAGACACACTTTCCACACTCATACCAAGCCTTTATTATTATTGGGCACATTCATTTCCATGCTTTCCTCTCACTTGCAAACCATGCCTTTCTCGCAACCAAGATCTTGTGGTGTGGTGCGCCTAGTAATCTGTGTGTTTCTCCCCGTTAACTAAATATAGTATAGTAGTGGGGTTATATGGCACACCGTGCAGTTCCCCATTTTTTCTTCTTCTGGTTTTTTGTTTTTGTTTTGCTGTTTGTGATTCCTAGGTGAGCTGTAAGTTTAGTAGTTTGACATTGCTTTCTGAACGACAATTTTCATACCATTGTATGAAAACTAACGCAATGCGGTCTGCTTCCTAATAGCTCACAGGTGTATTTTGAGCGCGGTATTATGGATTACGAATTGTATTCGTAACCACTTCACTATACATCTGGCCCTATACATAAGGATTGGCTCAATTATGCAAACTGGCTCCTTACATAAGGATTAGCTCAATTATGCAAACTGGCCCCATACATAATCATTGACTCAATTATGCAAACAACTGAACGTAAAATTGCCGAGAACGTCACAAACAGCCAATAAATAAATACTTGAGTTGATCGTAACGTCCTTTACAACGCCACGCAACTAACTTTAAACCAATAAAATGGTGGATGCAGTATAAAAACAGGAAACACCATACAACAATGGTATTATTATGTTGTTTGCGCACGCTGCCCAACCTCCTGGCACGCAGCCATATCGGATGACCTATATAATTTATACTCTTAGAATGTTTTGTGCGACGCAACCAGACACGGAAGTCATATGTTATCATCGTGGGTCTTGCCCGGCGACGTAAGCGATGTTCCTCCACAGCTGTGCCTTCGGTGTTCTTCCTAAGATTGCTCTCTGACCGTTTACCGCCCAGCATGTCTCCCACTGTCAGTCTTTCTATTATGTTGACATGTAGAACGTAGTTATACACAACACACTCTAACAGACACACGTTACCACACAGCATGCACAACAAACATAACATACAGAAACATGCATACATTACATACGCCACACCCACAAAATACACAACACACACATACACAACACACAAAACAAAAACAACACAAACAACATTCAAAACGCACATACCTACACAAGCAAGAAACACAGCACACACCATACAAAACACACAGGCAACACGCATTACATACACACACAAAACACATACTCAACACACACAACATTCACAACACACACACACACACCATACAAAACACACATGCAACACACACAACACATGCATTACATACACACACCAGACACAAACCCAACATTCCCCCCCCCCCACCCACCCACCCACACACATACATACTCAACACACACAACATACATACAACGCAAACAACATTCATCAGACAACACACATAACACATACATCACACACATACAACACACACCCGCATACTCTCACACGTAATCGTCTTCCTCTTCTCCTTCCAACGGAGCATATAAGCCCCGAACCATCTCACGTCCGCCCCTTTGTAGACTTGCCCATGGCTGGTCAGATTTTTTCAGCTAGTTTTCTATAGGCTGGCGTAGCCAGTCTCAAACCAACCCTCCTTAGAAGCCTGTTACGACATGCGAGGTAGGTGGTGGAAAATGTCGAATGTCGATAGGTACATTCATTACCAGCAACGGTGATACAATGAACGAAATTAAACGACGAATATATATTGCTCTTCATAACCTAAAACAACAGAATAAATTGTGGCGTGGGATAGATAGAGCTACAAAAATTAGATTTTTAAGAGCATGCATCTTCCCCATTGCAACATACGCCTGTGAGACATGGACACTTACTAACCAAGCTGAACAGCGCATAAATAGCCTTTGCATATAAATGTTATAGACGAGTTCTAAGAATATGTTGGATACAGAAAAGAACAAATGCAATCATACGACAAGAGCTGAATATTGAAGACGATACTAAAGACTATATAACAAAGATAATTAATAATTGAAATAATTTGGTCACTTGAAACTCCATGAAAGTTTGGAGACATCAATAATGAAGGGTTATATGCCTGGGGAGAGAGGAAGAGGAAGGCCAAAGAGAAGATGGGTGCAGAATGTGGCGGATGATCTCCAGATGGCTGTATCGGATCTTGCTTATGATCGAGAGGTTTTCCGAAAGGTAGTTATGGGAGCGAGGTTCTGCAAAGGACATGCTACTGAATGAATGAATGGTAGGTTACTGCTTTGCTTTTACAGTACAACTTCGATTAACCGTCACAATAGGGGCCAGGGCTTGACGGATAACAGAATAGACAGATAACAGAAATCTCTTAATACATATGTACAGTAATGTGATTTCACTGCAGGCTTGGGACCAAAAATGAAAATGTAATTCTTTAAAAATAAATAATACATACATATTGCATTTAATTGTATAAAGCGATCAATGTAAACTTCAATTTAAGAGTAGTGATGTACAGAAATGTATTGTCATACTATAAACCTACGTTACTTTAAAATAATCTGTCATCTCCTTCTGTGTCTTTGAAGCTCGAGCTTTCTGCGTGGAGATGGTCTATATCTTACGTAGAAGTAGGATCTGTGTTGCATCTTCCTCCTCTTGCATTTCAAACCAGTCGATGCACTTTGATAACATTGTTTCTGCTTCTGAGTGGCTAGTTGTGGGTTTTTGGATAAGAACTGATCCTTTATCGTCATCAATTTCTTCTTCTTATATGGTAGCCACACTAGATACAATTCCATCATCGCTAAAAATTTCAAATCCTCCATCCATTTTGTCACATTCCAACCAATCTGTTACTTCTTCTGGCGTAATGTTTTCACTGTTTAGTCTTACATGGTTGCAACATTTCGCCAACAGTAACAGTCTCAGTTCCTTCAGTTTCATCAATAGGTTCAGGCAAGAGTTTATTGCACCCATTCTTTAGGTTAGACAATGTAAGGTCAGCTCAGGCAGTGGCGACTTTGATAATAGCATCCTTTTGTTGATACTCACGCATTAAATTTTTTAAAGACGATGACGGATAACAGAAACTGACTTTTAAACGAGTGACAGTTAATCGAAGTTTACTGTATTTGCATCCCTAATTCCCCCAATACTGCACAGACGTCACCACCCTTGTTTAACTGCAATGAGATTATTAATCGTCTTATGCGACTTCCTGTATCTTCCATGGGATTATACATCGCTGAAATTTTGTCATTGCGTTATAATATAACATGTCTGCTACCATATTAATTGTAAGCCATAACTGTGACACATCCCTGCTTCCCATGTTCCGTCTGTCATTTTTGTTTAGTCAGGCCAACTTTTTGTCTGGCACTGATAAAAGGCCTTTTGGCTAAGACCAAAGTGTAGTATCTGCTGTAGCAGAATGAATACCATCTCTGTAATTGGATTCGATGTGCAAACTTAGGGCACGGTTGAGCATCCTAGTAGAACAGTAATAAGGATGCTCAAGTCGTGACGTAGCTTGTTTTGGTGGTTAGTTACAGCTAAAGTCGAGAGAAGGCAACATCATATCTCGTGGTCTCTGTATTATTATCAGCCTATTATGATTAAATAAACCTTCTGAAATAACTACACCAGAACTTGGTTATTGATCCTCTGTACCTGTACTGTTACAGGAGGATTTTTGGTGCCGTGACCAGGATTCGCTCATGGTTGTCGCGGACACAAAGTCATCATGACAAGGCAGAACAATAGATGATGTCTGGAAACTTGAAGTCCGTGTTGTTAATAACTCAATAAAACGGAATCGGCAAGTTTTTTTACTAATGAGTTGGCTGACATTCGTTAAAAAGATTTGAAAACAACCGCCACACAAAGTACAATTTGCTGAGACAGAACTGCCATTGTCAGGCTACACCCTTGAGAACATGGCTGCTATTGTTTCTTTTTGAACGTCAATATGTCTGGAGATTTTGTTTCGAAGGAGCCGTTATCTTCCTTATATTTAACCTTGCTCGCCTGGGGCGAACTCAGAAGCCACGACAGCGCTGAACCACAATCAAGTTTAGCCGTTGCCTCAAGTGAGTCAAATTTTTAGAGGTCAATCAAGTTTAGCCGTTGCCTCAAGTGAGTCAAATTGTTAGAGGTCAATCAAGTCCAGCTATTACCATTGGTTCAGTCAAAAGTTTAAGACTAAATCATCTCGAATCAGTAAATTTTTTCAGAATGGCGATGAATTTGGACAGCTCGTTTTATCAAATCTTATCTAAGATCTGTGAAGAAACTGGTAATTGAATAACGTCAACAAATTTTTTGAGTCCTGTTGCAACTAAATTGTTTTAGAGAAAAGGATTTTTATCAAGGGCCAACCAGGGCGGCAGTTGAATAATTCATTGATCTATCGATTGGGCCATGTCTTTTAGACGCTGCCAGATCATCTCTGGGCTCTGTTGCATATGAGAGCCGTTGTCGAATCATTTCTGGGCTCTGTTGCTCACGAGAGCCGTTTTCAAGTCGTCGCCTTGAAGGGCCCTGTTTAGGGTGAAAAGAAGATTCAAAACTGGTGGGGCCCATCCAAGGGTGAAAAGAGAAACATTCCTACCGCTGGAGAAGCCTGAGATGTACGAGGAATGTTGGAAATACAACTTGCGTCGTCGATTGGAGAAAGCGGCTGAATCGTTGTCACACAGTCTGCTCCTTGCCTGAATAACGCCGCTGCTCTACACTAGCGTTCATTGATGATTTCAGAGGGCTGGCCAGTGCTGTCCTCTGATCACAGTCGTTGATTGTTGATATCGAGCCTTATCGAGCCTTGTCGATCCTTGTTCAAGTACTCAGTCTCAGCATACGAGAACGAAACCTGAGAACCATTAATGTGCAGCTTTCGACGAGTGTCTAACTACAGGCAGGGAACTATCTTTGACAGCCAACACTTGTAAAGTATAAATTTAATATTATAGTATTAGAAGATTATAGGACCTGATAAGTTTAATTAACATATTATTATATTTTAACATATTATTATATTATAGTGAATTATTTGGTATAAAATTGAAATGGAAATCTTTTATAGAAAGTTAGGACGTGTAACGGAGTTAATGGACAGTTTAAGGATGGACGTAGACAGAATTTCGTCCATGATAAAAGTAATAAAGAGACAGACGCTTGAACGAACAGAGCACAAGACAGGTATGAGACGTTTTGAGGTAGACAAGTCCAATAGAAATGATAACCAGTCTGGTTACAATTCTAAAGTTATCAACCATATACATATGAAAGCAGATAAGGGTGAGACACAGAGACATATAGGAATTAGTAATGGTCAGAAAAGGAAACAGTGGTCGTGGCCTTCAAATAGTGAAAACGCAAAAGCCTTGCGAGAGAACTGGTTTCAGATCAGACAGTTGCGATATTCGGTAGCGAGGTTGAGTAACAGAGAAAGAAACACAGATAAGATTTTGGGTAGTCAGGAGGTATCTTCAGTCTTTTGTGTCAAACAAGAAAGAGAGACACAGACGCAACCAGGCAGTAGTGTGGAAAAGAGTACTCAGACGTCGATTGATAAAGTGACAAAGAGAGACACTGGTACAGTGGTTGAACAACCCAAGACAGAAGACAGGCAGACAAGTACCAAAGATGTTAAAAGACAGGTGAGGAAAAGTATTAGGGAAAGGAATAGTATGATAGTTAATAGAGGTACGACTGCTATGTCAAGTTCCTCAGGTATAGACATTAAATTAATCCCTAAATGGTGTAGAAATATTAGGTGTGAGAGTTCAGGTTATGGAGAAGATATTTCTACCTCTACCGCCGCATATTATAGTAAGTACTGCGCTGCTGAAACAACTATAGATACTGATGATTCAGAGAACGAGAGGATTGCACTACGAGCAGATCCTGACTCGAAGCGTGATGTTTCCTCATACGGTGTGCTTGCTAGTAGACAGACAGACAGAATTTTAGTTGGTGACTCTTTAGAACAAGATACCAGTATATATGACAGGAAAGTAGGGAAGGCTAGGAGACGAATACCAAGAGAGAGAGAGAGAAAGATACTTCCAAAAAGAAAGATGTTTGCCTAGTAGAAAGTAGAAAACGAGAACAGCAGAAGTATGAAGCGTCGCTGGATGGGGCTAGAAGTCTCATGAAATCGATAAGACCATGGTTATATTTAAATAAGAATTAACTAATACGTGAAGAGTGGATATTTTGTTGGGTGGAATAACTCAAGTTTGATGAGGCTCCAATTTCGACTCAAATGTGGGGTTGCTGTGGAAAATAGTGGAGAATCACTATAAGTAATGTGTGATGTTGAGAATTGATGTGTTCTATATGTTATTTTGAGAGATAAAGGAGTCATAGAATAGTCACCGATAGGGTAGTGCGAATGAAAATAGCGCGAAGAAGTAAATCATTGTTATGAAGTGATGAGGAGGTTAAGATAAAGTGAGTGAGTAGTTGACCGTCAGAGTAGTTTGACGTTGAGAATTAAGTAGGACGGAGAATAGTGGGATTATGATGATTGAATGAAATAAGAAAGCAGTCGAATTGTGAAAGTCCTGTTGAGTAATTCGTCAGGTTATGCGTTGTTCGTACGTGAGTATAACTGTAGACAAACAGGTGTTCGTCGCGATGAGTGAAGTAGGAGTGAGGTTTTGAGACGCCGTCTAAGTGGAGTACATGGATAAAATGTTGTCAAGCGATTGGTAATAGTTGCGCGTTTGATATATCTTGTGTCAATGTGTGTGGAGGAGATCGACACGCTTAGACTGTGGTGAGTGATTGCTGGAATGTTGAATTGGCGTCTAAATTGTTTTTTTTTTTTTTTGAAGTAATGGTATGGGCACGTAAGGTTGTCGCGATGCGAGAGTAGTCGTGAGATGAGAGCGAGGTTGTGTATCACTGTCTGAGCAAACATAAAATACGAATACCGTGTGAATATGCGAAGAGTGGCTGATAAGTGACGTTGATAAAACGTGGAGCATAGAGTATGCGAAAATTGAGAGGTAGAAAGAAGATGATTGGAAATTTGTGATGTCTTTTGGTTAGAATATCTGACGTTAGACAGAGTTAATGAAAGTTGTATGACAGGCTGACGGAAAGAGAGTTAACATTTTGAATGATGTTTCATGAAACAGATTTAGTAGTGTTGGCAGAGACATATCGAAGCAAGAATGCCTGATAGAGAGAATTGAGAGAATATGGTTTGCCCAGTCGAAGTGAGATTTCTCGTTAGTCATGTGTGGTGTTGTTTATTGTTTTTGATAGAGTCCCGATAAATAGGAGTAAGCAAGAGAAGGAGAGAACGTGATTAGCCAAATGAACGTCGGAACATTATAAATAGAGCACTATAGAAGGTGTTCCGATAAGGGTGATTGGTTTGACTATCATCGCGGTATGAGAACGCTAGGAGAGAGTGGAAGATAGCTTAGAGTTGTTGTGGTGAGATGTTGGAAACTACTGATACGTTGGTTAGTTACGTCGGGTAGACGAGAGACTTAATAAATAAAATTAGTTGTTGACAAATCTAGTAGCTGGATATGTTGGTGAGGTCTGTAGTAAATAGACAAATTTTTGGTGGTTGTAGCATTGTGGAAATACCGTAGTCAACGGTAATGCTTAAGAAGTTGTAGTAATTCTTGGTACAAATCCAAGGGAAACAACTAGATTAGTTACAATTTCCCTTACTGAGTAGATGAATTGTGGTGTGCTGGATTTAGTGCCATGATGTGGTGGAGGTTTGGTAAGTGACACGAGGTTGCTGGATTGTAGAAGAAGAAGAAGTGAGTAACGTGCTGCGCCAGACAGCGTGAAGGCAATTAGTAAAACATGAATTGAATCCCATGTTTTACTCCGAAGAATAATTATATACTGTGGATATCAGTACAATAGTAAAAGAATTGTAAGTGTGTTAATGAGAAATGAACAGTGTCAGTGTGGAGATAAAATGCCATGTGGTTTTGGGGGGTCCATGATATATGGACTGAGAAAGAATAACGTTGATTGTAAGCAGTGAGGGGTTAGAAGGTCACAGACATGAGATCAGTGGCGGTATTTTATAGCTGTTGATAACGGCATAAATTGGAAGTGGAAGTTTTAGATGAAATGCCCATAATAAATGGACATTACTGGGTTGCTGAAGTTTTTCGGCGAGATTACTAAGGAGTCTTTTGAGTGAGGTATGGGAGAAATTTGGTTATGTTAGGTGATGAGGAGGTCTTGAGTGATAGGGCCATAATGGACCTTTTGATTTGTATGCTGTCTGTAATATATAGACAGATTAGATTGGATATGAGGAAATGGAGGTATAGGAAAAAATTAGCGGCTGCTAGCAACAGACATACAGATGAAGAAGAAGAAATGGATGAAAATTCAGAATCTAATAGAGATAGTAGCATGGAAGAAAATATTTCTTTTCATGAGGAAGAAGATATTGATGTGGAGATAGCACTTATTCAAAGGAATCTGGAGTTACTGAAGAAATGGAAACATGGGAGATAAATTGATAGAAAATGCTGCAGATAGCAAGATATAAATTTGGTGATTTAAAAAGGAAAGTGATAGTTGATGAAATACATTAGCTGTATATGACACATTTGTTATAGAAAATGGTTTTATTGATACTTATAATGAGTTGTCTTGAGGAGTAGACATGACACTATATATTTAGGTATTAAGATAGATAATATGGATGTAAATTCGAGTGTGGTATATTTTTACTGTAATTTTATTGCCAATTGATTTTATGATTTGACTTCTTGAGTTTTCTTAAATAGATAAATAAGTTATTGTTAGTCCGTAAAAGAGACTAGCAATGGATAGGATGTATGTTATATTATTCTGAAATATGTTTTTCTTTGAATGAGTTGATGCCTTTATTTGATATGCGGGGAAAGTAAAATGATGTTTAAATAACTTGGGGGGGGGGGGGGGGGTATGATATTCTGTTGTAATTTTATTTCGTTTAAATCATGATTTAAGTGAATTGTCTTGTCTGTTGAATAGTAGTTACTTTATTTACAAATGTGTTAAAAAGTATTTAAGTTTAAGTTTATTTCACCGATGGTTCTGTCTGGAATAAAAGCAGTACATAGGGCTTTAATTAAAGCCCTTCGTTCAGAAAAGGGTTAAGAAACTACTAGAAGAGAGACACATTCTCTTTATGAAATATAAGTTCACGAGTAAGAAAGCCACTGTGTTAATCAGCGTTAATATTTTAGAGTAGAGAGGTTAATAATATAGTGGCTATAGGGTGTTGGAAACATATGCCATAGAGACGGGGTTACTACTCAAATAAGAGGGTGCTGGGAAGTTAAAATAGGAGCTGCATTGAGTCAGCGTGGATTAAAGGTATATGGATTGGATGCCATATTATATACGTGATTAACGTCTAAAGAGGCTGTGATAGTGAAACAAATATAAGAAGTTGGTTGATAGAGAATAGATATTAAGGGGGCTGTGAATGGCAGTGCATAGGGTTTGGTATATGGGTTAGATAAACAAGGAGGCTTGTCATGGGATGTGAGGGGGCAAAATATAGGAGCTGTGATAAACAGCGTTAATTAATTTAAAATGTTCATGGAATATGAACATTGTTATGGGTTTCATGGTTGGACGTGAGATAAGTGAAATATAGGCAGGGTTGTGGATGGCAATATAAATATTGAGTATATAAAAGAAAACTTGGATCAACTTAATTTATAATGAACAGAGATGTAACTTCATAAGATATGTTTTTGAAAAACTTTTAGAAAAGTTTTTACGTTTGCAGGGGAGGTAAATGTGATTGACTATTTCTTTGTGCTTTCATAAATTGGGTGCGCACCCCTTCTTTACTATTTTCTAACTACATCTTTTCTGTCTATCCTGTGTTGTGTGGAGAAAGAATGAGAAATTTCATAATGTCAAGTATATACTAACGATTTTTACGAGCCATTCTTATGACCTATAATTTTTGTAATGAAACTTTGAAGAGCCAGAAACGAAGAAGAAGTATAACTTCATAGCTGTTTGCTATGTGGGATGGTGATGAGGGACAAATAGAAGAAAGTATTTACTTAAGATAGAGTTAGTTTGGGAAGGCTTAGAAAGAATATTGGGGGAAGAAAAGAAGGTTTAGGATAAGGGAGTTAGGAGTTAAGACTTTTGAAGAAGAAAAGTCTTGTTAAAGAAAGGGAGGTGTAGCAGAATGAATACCATCTCTGTTATTGGATTCGATGTGCAAACTTAGGGCACGGTTGAGCATCCTAGTAGAACAGTAATAAAATAAGGATTCTCAAGTCGTGACGTAGGTTGTTTTGGTGAGGAGTTACAGCTAAAGTCGAGAGAAGGCAACATCATATCTCGTGGTCTCTGTATTATTATCGGCCTATTATGATTCAATAAACCTTCTGAAAGAAACACACCAAGACTTGGGTTATAATCCTCTGTGCCTGTACTGTTACACTGCGCTTCATCTTGCCAGAGGCTGGGATGATCACCCGACACACAAGAACGTGGGGACCTAATGGGGCTGCTCTGGCCCCTCTGGGAACCGCGAGCCCTTCTAAAAATTAACCCCCCCCCCCCCCCCCCCCCCCAAAAAAAAAAAAGTCCGCATTCCCACGTCGCTTGATTGCTGTAATGGTTGTTGTACGCAGGGCCATGCCGTGCTGATAAAGAGAGGCGGCAGCATCAGGCAGCACCGCAAGGGGGGCGGCATAAGCAGCGAAAGAGGGGCGAAATTTCCCCAAGACTTGCATCATACTGAGAACACCTACCACACGGCCCTGGCTGTAAGAGGAGGCTTCAAATTAAAACCTGAGTTTTTATTCTGAAAATGTAACTAACAAATGTATCATTTTTCGATGTAGTCACCACTGCGTTCAATGCAAGTCCTCCAGCGCCGATAAAGTGATTGGATTCCTGTAGAAAAATCGATTCTGGGGTCACTATTCGGTGTGTCTAACCCCATCGTGAACAGTCTGTCACAGAAGTCACGCCGTTTTGAAACTTCCTACTCCACTCATACACTTGCTGGACTGACGGGCATGCATCACCATACTGGATCTTCATTCACCGATGAATTTCTATAGGTTTTGCCCCTTCACTGATTAAAAAAATAAAACGGATAACAAAACGCTGCACCTCTTTGGCGCATGTCAAAAGTGGGGCGGCCATCTTTAAATTGTCCTTATGACATCATCGTGTCCGTCTACACAGTGGTGTCACGAGTTTAACTCTAGACATCCTTAACAATAATATTGACAGGTGACAAGACAATGACATTCATTCATTCAGTAGCATGTCCTTGGCAGAACCTCGCTCCCATAAATAACCTTCCGGAAAACCTCCCCATCATAAGCAAGATGTACCGCGTCCGATACACCCATCTGGAGATCATCCGCCACATCCTGCACCCATCTTCTTTTTGGCCTTCCTCTTCCTCTCTTCCCAGGCATATACCCCTCCATTATTGTTCTCTCCAAACTTTCGTAACGTTTCAAGTGACCAAAATATTTCAATTTTCTTTGTTTTATCGTTTTTAATAGCCAACCTTCTTCAATATTCAGACAATACCTTGGTTATTGTAATTTATATCACACGCTTAAGGTTTTCATTTGAAGCCTCTTCGTAGAGAGGAAGGCACTTCCTCCACTTTTGCGGTATTTGTTACATGCAAATATGTTTTAATTCTTCTTTTTCTTCTTCTGCCCTTTCTCCACGTTGGGCCATAGGCTGTCAACCAAACCATACCTCGCCGTCCTATCTCCTGCAGCCCCTCCATGTTCTCTGTTGTCGTTTGTCCATCAAGAATGATGATGACCACTCATTTCATCCAGTGGAGTTGAAAGTATGGAGCCATGAGTTCTAAGATGGCTGATAAGGCCTATTTTGGCTCGAAATGTTCTTTGACAACGTGGGCAAAGAATGCTTGACGTTCCAGGATGAGGATCTCCTGCAGTGGTTTTTTTTCTGTCCAGCCTTTTATTCACAGCTCTTGCAGTCCTGTTTGCTTCACAAGTGACTACACCCTTGTGTAATGATGTACGCCACGAATTTTGGTCCTTGGCAGCAGTCTCCAGAGTGCCATGATGAATTCCAAAAGCTGTTGGTGAGATCTTCAGAGTGTCTTTAAAGCGTTTCCTCTGACCGCCTTAGGGGCGTTTACCACAACGCAGCTCGTCGCAAAAAAAAAAAAAAAACCGGTTTAGGGAGCCGTGTTCTCTAAACACCATTCATCTGTCTGTAATTTTCTTCTCCGTGTGTTTTTAGGTTTCTCGCTATTTCATTTGCCTTGTGTGTTCCAGACAAGAGAGTATCTAGTTATATACACAATATCTAATAGTTAAGTGCTAACAGTAACACAATAACAAACAGGTAAGTAATAACAGTAACACAATACCAAACAGGTAAGTAATAACAGTAACACAATAACAAACAGGTAAGTAATAACAGTAACACAATAACAAATTGTTAAGTGATAACTGTAACAAATAGTCATGATAACAGTAACAAATAGGAATAAGTATGTGACAACAATAACAAATAAATGTGTGATAACAATAACACAGTAACAAACAGACATGTGATAATGACAACAAATAGATATGTGATAACAATAACAAACAGACAAGTGATGCAATAACAAACGGGTAAATGATTCAATAACAAACAAATAAGTGACAACAATAACACAACATCAAACATACAAAATGCCATGATGAAACCCCATGTGACCAGACTTTTAAAAACTTGTTTTGTTTTATACCCAGGGCCATTTGAATTTGAGATGACGTCTCGGGCAGAAGCCTATCTTCACTCCGAAGACATGGAATGCACGAAAAATCCTGGCCACGAGAAGTTCATACCTGTACGCGAGTTCACCAAAGACCACCTGCCATCTGGTTGCCAAGACGATACTCTTGCGGAGTGCATCCAAGCTCTGGCGAAACTGACCGTCCGAATCAGATGCTCTCTAACAAGTCCCAACAGGCCCGACACTCTTCCAAACAGCAACATGCCGTACCCGTTCGCTGAAGAAAGAGGGAATAAGAGAAAGCCAAGATATGCCACGGGATGGGTTCTGTTTGTAGACAAAGAACCACGAGCTCAGAACAAAGCCTGCCCGTGCAATTCCTGCCAGCAATCACCCAGCCCTGAGACCCAGTTTGTTGAGATTGAAATACGCACTGCCGCCCACCATGTGTACGATCGTATGGAGGCAGAGCGTACGACCTGTGACCTGTTCTTTGACGAGGGGTCAATGCCAGGTGTGGATAGCAGACAGCTGGTATCCTGTAAAATAGCCCAGGTCCAGCAAGATTTCGAGGGTGACTACAGTGACCTGACCTTCACCAGCCATGACCTGGAGCTGGCGGAGACGTTGGACAAGATGATCAGCAATTATCAATCCTTTCATGCTGCAGTGAAACGAAAGTACCCCAACGAAACTGATTCGGATTTCCCGGAAGATAGCATACAAAAGCTGACAGTGATAGTATCTCACCCCCATGGCTGCAGCAAACATATCACAGTGGGCAAGTATGTGCAGGTGGAGACAATGGAAAACCGCGACAGTTTAACCAGATACATCTACACCACAGCCTCGTGTCCGGGGTCCAGCGGGGCACCAGTCTTTGTGCCCAGCAGAAGCTGGCTGTGGTTGCTGTGTGAACACCCACACAGTGCCCAGTGGGATGACGATCACAACGTCAGCGGGTTCGCTCTCAAGTAGTGGAGATGATGATCTCAACGTCAGCAGGTTCGCTCTCAAGTAGTGGAGATGACGATCTCAACGTCAGCAGGTTCACTCTCAAGTAGTGGAGATGATGATCTAAATGTCAGCGGGTTCGCTCTCAAATAGTGGAGATGATGATCTAAACGTCAGCGGGTTCGCTCTCAAGTAGTGGAGATGGCGATCTCAATGTCAGCGGGTTCACTCTCAAGTAGTGGAAATGACAATCTCAACGTCAGCAGGTTCGCTCTCAAGTAGTGGAGATGACAATCTCAATGTCAGCGGGTTCGCTCTCAAGTAGTGAAGATGATGATCTCAACATCAGCGGGTTCACTCTCAAGTAGTGGAGATGACAATCTCAACGTCAGCGGGTTCGCTCTCAAGTAGTGAAGATGATGATCTCAACATCAGCGGGTTCACTCTCAAGTAGTGGAGATGAGTCAAGAACCAACATCACTGCACTCAGGACATTCCCATACGTGCTCCGTCCTAATCTTCAACAGCCAGTGAAGAGTCCCAATAATAATGGTACCAGAAGCAGTCTGGTTATGTGTCTGCCTGGCCTTTCCTCGGAGTCCTGAGTGTTGGCCGGGTCCTCTAATCGCTCCCTGCAGCACCATTCTCTCTAGGCCCTGATGATCTATCTGTTCTTCCGCACTATACACAGGATCCCACATGGCTAATGTAGTGGACAAAGCAGTCAATGTCCTGGTGATACAATCAATAAGTTGGCACAACAATCAATGTTTTGACACTGACACTACAATCACAATCAATGATTTGACAGTGATGCTACAATAAGTCATGTAACAATGACATTACAATTAACGACTTCACAATGACATTACAAGCATTGACTTGACAGTAAACTAAAATTAATGATTTGACAGTGACACTACAATCAATCACATAACACTGACATTACAATCAATGACTTCACACTTCAATCAATGACTTGACAGAAACAATACAATCGACAGCACTGCAGGAACAAACAAAGCCAGAAACACGACTTGAGCTTGCAAATTCAAGTTGGACTTTTGTTACAAATTCTACAACTGACATTCAAAAGCTGAATATACAATATTTGCGGGGTACTAGACAAAATGAGGGGCACATATATATTCTGCAAGATAATTGTGTATATAGTAAACAAACAAAAAATAATTGTGAAAATAAGTTAAGACAGGTAACAAAAAGTCACTGGAAACTGCTTGTACTCTCTGAACAAGTCTAGAACACTGACTCACAACAACCGGTCATACCGACGGATAACAGATGTCACAACATCCCATACTGACAGATGTCTCAACAGCACATACTGACAGATGTCACAACAACAGCACATACTGACAGAAGACAAATGTCATAACAACAGCCCACACTGACAGATATAATAAAAACAGCTCATACTGACAGGTGACAGATGTCATAACAACAGGTCATACTGACAGATGACAGATGTCATTACAACAACCCATACTGACGGATGCCATAACAACAGGTCATATGACAGATGTCACACTGATTCTGGATGTAACAAAAATTGCATTCAAATGACATTTCACAACCACAGTTGCCAACAAAATGACTCATGAAAACGTGTTGAGCGGTGGGGGTTTTGGGGGAGGGTAGAAATCTGTGAAGCAGCCACTGGTTAGCTTCAAGGTGGGATGTGTGAGTGTGGACACATAGGGAAGACTGGTGTGTGGAGATGTGTTGGGGAAGACTGGTGTGTGTGTGTGTGTGTGTGATGTGAGGGAAAACAACTGTGTGTGCATGTACATGTGGGGAAAACATTTTTGTGCATGGATATGTGGGAAAAAACAACTGTGTGTGTGGATATGTTGGGGAAAATACTGTGTGTAAACATGTGAGGGAAAACCTTCTGTGAGGATGTGTGTGTACCTGTTCGGAAAACAATTGTATGTGTGGACATGTAAGAGACATGTTTGTTATTGTGAGTGCTTGGATGTGGGGAAAACTGTGTATGGTGATGGGGAAAACATTTAAGGGGATATGTAAAGGACAATGAAATGGGATATGACAACCAGAAAATGTCAAGGCACAAGTGTTTTCTTGCACACAACAGGATCATGTCTCAGACTTTATAGCCAGCAAAAACAATTGCAGCACCACAAACATCTCTTGGCATACATCAAAGTCTTCCACTATCAACCTTCCACCATCTGAATTTCCCAAAATCAGGCCCTCACATCAAAGTTTCTCAACATCAGTCCTTCACATCAAAGTTTCCCAACATCAATTTTCCATCATCAAAGTTTCTCAATATCAGTCTCTTGCATCAAAGTTTCCCAACATCAAAGTTCCTCAACATCAGTCCCTTGCATCAGTTTTTCAACATCAATTTTCCACCCTCTAATTTTCCATCATCCAAGTTTCTCAACATCAATTTCCCAATATCAATTTTCCATCATCAAATTTTCTCAACATCAGTCCCTCACATCAAAGTTTCCCAATATCAATTTTCCATCATCAAAGTTTCCCAACACTTATTTTCCATCATCATAGTTTCATAAGACTCCCTCACATCATAGTTTCTCAACATCAGTCCCTCACATCATAGTTTCTCAACATCAGTCCCTCACATCAAAGTTTACCAACATAAATTTTCCATCATCATATTTAATAAGAGTCCCTAATATCAAAGTTTCTCAATGTCAGTCACTCACATCAAAGTTTCCCAACATAAATTTTCCATCATCATAGTTTCCCAACAACAATTTTCCATGGTCATAGTTTCCTAAGCATCCCTCACATCAGTTTCCTAACATCAATCCTTCACATCAGTTTCCTAACATCAATCCTTTGTATCAGAGTTTCCCAACACTAGTCTCAGGTGGGACCTAACATCAATCCTTCACATTAGAGTTTCCTAACATCAATCCTTCACATCAGTTTCCCAACACCAATCCTTCACATCAGTTTCCCAACATCAATCCTTCACATCAGTTTCCCAACATCAATCCTTCACATCAGTTTCCCAACATCAATCCTTCACATTAGAGTTTCCTAACATCAATCCTTCACATCAGTTTCCCAACATCAATCCTTCACATCAGTTTCCCAACATCAATCCTTCACATCAGTTTCCCAACATCAATCCTTCACATTAGAGTTTCCTAACATCAATCCTTCACATCAGTTTCCCAACATCAATCCTTCACATCAGTTTCCCAACATCAATCCTTCACATCAGAGTTTCCCCAACACCAGTCTCGGGTTTGACTAATATAAGATGTCTGGGTATTATGTCAGGTGGGACTAGTACCGGATGTCTGGGTACAATGTTGGGCAGGACTAGAAGATGACAATTTATATGAACATACAGAACAACACAAACATACGAGTACAACACACATACCAACTCTATACTCACTTGCTTACACATGTAGACCTTACATAAAACCCAGATTGTCATGGTAACATCACAGACCTTAAAGAATCCATGTCTGTGCTGCTTGTATTTTTGGGGACATATCTGGGTTATTCATATTTACAATCAATATAATTAACATTTTGTAGAATAATTAAAGGCCAACATAAACATCTGGCACTTGTTTGTTCTCAGAAAATAACGAGGCACAGTCTGTGGTGTAGCAACGGCTTGTGACCCATAAAAAAGAAAATGTTGCTGTAAATTAAGGCAACATGTCAATCAATGCAAATATTGCTGGTAGATGAAGCAGATTTGTAATAAGAAGGGATATCGCCGAGGTGTTGTCTGCCCCTTGATCACTTGCACACGATTTGATTATCACAAGCTGAACTAGGTGTAGCCACACGCACACATCAACCACACATTTACTCAAACAATGGTTAAAACTTGAACCAAATACAGCCACACATCAATCACAAACGTTCGCTCAAACAATGGTTCAAACTTGAACCAAACACAGCCACATCCACCACACATTCACTCAAACAATGGTTCAATCTTGAACCAGACACAGCCACATGCATACATCAACCACACTTTCACACAAACAATGGTTCAATCTTGAACCAAGTATAACCACACAGATCTCGGTGCAGGCAGTTTATAATTCCTAGTGGCCTCTATCCATGTACACCTATATCCATGTACACCTTTGTCTATATACACATCTATCCATGTATACAGGTACCAGTCTACAGTTGCGCACGTACTCATACATCCATGTACCGTTATCCATTCAAACAGCACTCCACAGATAGCATATAGCTAACCACTGACATTGTAAGCAGCACAGCTAAACATAGACCCCCATGTAAGAAACACAACCTACCCTAGACCCCCATGTAAGCAACACAACCTAACTCAGACCCCACCCCCCATGTAAGCAACAACCCACCTCAGACCACCATGTAAGCAACACAACCTAACTCAAACCCCCATGTAAGCAACACAGCCTACCCTAAACCCCATGTAAGCAACACAACCTACCTCAGACCCCCATGTAGGCAACACAACCTACCTCAGACCCCCATGTAGGCAACACAACCTACCTCAGACCCCCATGTAGGCAACACAACCTACCTCAGACCCCCATGTAGGCAACACAACCTACCTCAGACCCCCATGTAAGCAACACAACCTACCTCAAACCCCATGTAGGCAATACAACCTACCTCAGACCCCCATGTAGGCAACACAACCTACCTCAGACCCCCATGTAGGCAATACAACCTACCTCAGACCCCCATGTAAGCAACACAACCTACCCTAGACCCCATGTAAGCAACACAATCTACCTCAGACCCCCATGTAGGCAACACAACCTACCTCAGACCCCCATGTAAGCAACACAACCTACCTCAGACCCCCATGTAAGCACCAGCTAACACAACCACATGCAACCTGACTTAAAACAAAACTAAAACAACACTAAAACTGCATTCAAGGAACCAGAGCCACCAAATCATAAACCACCAAATATGGACAACCATATACCAACAAGGTAGCTGTAATACAAGTCTGGGCTGGTGCGCCTACACAAGCCAAACAATAAAAACACACAGAAAGACTAGGATATGAACCTCTGGGTTGACTGGATGACACTGGGCAGTCTGCATCAACATGTCTCCTAGTCTCATTTGCAAAATAGGCATTACAAATTATTACTATTGTTTGCAAAATTAACAACTGGCACTTGTGTTAAATATACAACATACATAGCACCTTGCCTGCAACCTAGTGTCCCAGCAGTCACCGACTGGATCAAACAATATGCAAAATGTAGGACATACAACAATGTAGGACATACAAAAAAATGTTCATATAAGGCATACAAGTAACATCATGTGCTGCTGAAGGACACTGATAGTTTCGGAGAAATGTGTAGAAGATGGTTTTGTTGGTGTCATAGCTTGCACTTATACAATCGTAATTGATGCCGGCTAGAAAAATCTCCCAGACTGTTGCTATAGTTACTGGTTTCATTCTGAATGCATAGGCCATCCGCAATTTATGTAACAGGGCAGCCATGGAATTGTCAAGAAGGTGATCTAAATCTGGCTGCGATGAAGAATGCTGGAACCTGGTATCAAATGAACAATCAAAAATAGAGAGCATTTTTTGGATTTTATCCCCAGGATCGCGCTGGTGTGGTGGAAAATTAGCAAGTGGCCAGATTGGCTGGGTCTGTACTGCTGGATGGGGTATTGGTGTCTGATAGTTTAGACATAGTCAGGACCCTTTGGGATAATGTGTATAGTGCAGGAGAACAGATACACCATCATGGCATGGAGAGAATGGTGTGACAGAGAGGGGATCAGAAGATCGGGCCAACACTCAGGACTCAGCGGAAAGGTCAGACAAACACATAATCAGACTGCTATGGGTACCTTTAGTATTGGGACTCATCGCTGGCTGTTGCAGATGAGGACGGAGCATGTATGGGAATTTTCCGAGTGCTATGATGTCGGTTCTTGACGCATCTAAACCTGGCATCAAGTATGGTATCGGGAGGAAGATCACATGAGTGAGAAGAGCACAACCAGTGTGACTGATTTAAGAACATGGAGCGGAGCTCTGGCTGGGAGTTTATGGTGTCCCCATCAGAAGGGTTGGTTAGCTGGTTGGTTGGTTGGTGAATCTTCTTTGACTAGATTTAACCCTTAAAGTGCAATGACATTGGAACTTAGGTCATCTGAGCCAGACAGGGTAAACCTGGTGCAATACAGCCGATCCTCTCACTGCTGAACTCCTTACATGTAATGCCTCATATTACATGCAATAATACTTCTTCTTCGTCTGTGTTCGTCCAAAATGTTGCTTTAGACGCAATTGTGTTGTGCCTGTTTACAGCAGAGCTGCGATATTTGCACCTTTCGGCCAACACATCCGACTTCTTCGGGCATTTGTTGGCCGGGTTAGCTTCCCGGGTATACAATAATACAAAGGGTATAATCATACTAGTCACATGTTGAGCTTTCCTCACACTAAGCACCAGGAACTGGTCAATGTCCACGATGGTATTATGGGATCATCTTCGAATACGTGGTCAGTTGGTTGATATGTCCCTAACTTGTGCATGGCTGTAGATACATTTGCATAATAACCAAAATATGGTAGCTGAAATAATACAACAAAAGAGATGTACTACTAGAGTAATACAACAAAAGAGATGCACTACTAGAGTAATACAACAACAGAGATGTATCATGTCAGATCTGCATCTTTATCACAATACTTCCTGTACAAGTCTGACTGTGTGTTAACATTCATACTGGACATGGTGGTACCAGGGCCTAATATATGATTGGATAAGGGCTGGGTTATAGGGTCAGGGGAAAATAGCTGTTATTGGATAGAGGCTGAGACATGGGGTCAGGGAAAAATAGCTGTTATTGGATATAGGCTGGGACATGGGGTCAGGGGAAAATAGCTGTTATTGGATATAGGCTGGGAATGGGGTCAGGGAAACATAGCTGTTATTGGATACAGGCTGGGACATGGGGGTCAGGGAAAAATAGCTGTTATTGGATATAGGCTGGGACATGGGGTCAGGGAAAAATAGCTGTTATTGGATATAGGCTGGGACATGGGGTCAGGGAAAAATAGCTGTTATTGGATAGAGGCTGGGACATGGGGTCAGGGAAAAACAGCTGTTATTGGATATAGGCTAGGACACAGGATCAGGGAAAATATCTGTTATTGGATATGGGCTGGGACATAGGGTCAGGGGGAAATATCTTTTATTGGCTGGGACATGGGAATAATATACGATATTGGATATGGGATGGGACATGAGACACATTGAATATCTGATTGCCCAACCTTAGCCATTACTTTGTATGTCCGATTAACCTGTTGCAGCCATCACTTTATAAGTTTGTTTAACCTCCCCTAGCCATCACTTTATATGTCAATTTAACCTCCTACAACTATCACTTTATATGTATGTTTAACATCATACAGCCATCACTTTAAGTATATGTTGATCTCCGGCTTCTCTCTGCATTTCTCATTCAAGTCAAACAAAAACAATGATAAATTAAGTACAACAAGCTTATATGTTAAAATATCTCATACAAATGCTAGTCAGCAGATCTAGTTACATTGTCTATTCAAAACTATCATATGTCCACTCCCCCATTAGGGCCTGAAATGTCTCCAGTTGATCTTGCATGCTGCTGTTTCCTGTCGGGAAGTAATTTTTCCAACTGTTTACACTGCCATGCAAAGGGCAGACATCCTTATAAACAGTGAACATCTCATATGGAATTCACTTCACACATTGTTCATGCAGGAATTTTATTAGACAATGAGTCTTTATTTTGACTATGATGCCATTTCATATACACCTGCACCAGTTTCCTTTGCCTTTCTCATGTAGACAGGGCATCCTCCTCCCCTTTATGCCATATATGTGCGGGAAATGTCAACCAATACTGTGTCTTTACAATGATACACAGCACTCCAGCCTGTCTTCACGATGTCTCAGTAAAGTGGCTATGTGGAAATTGGGTTACAAATGCAATTTGAAACACAGCTGTGGGCGATTTGGAAGCCTTGCTTTGGTTCCCATACAAGGGTATAAGTGCAGGTCATTCAGAAAGCAATGGCAAACTACTTGTCAAGAAATCACAAACAGCAGGAAAATGCTGGGGTTGACTGCCATGTCATGTAAATGCAACTAACTATATGACATGCCAAAGTAGCATAAAAACCACCTATATCAGGCCAAGAGTCTAAGAAACAATGGCAGTATAAAAACCACCTATAAAGGCAGAGTCTAAGAGACAATGCATCATAAAAACCACATATAACAGGCCGAGCCTAAGAGACAATGGCAGCATAAAAACCACCTATAAAGGCAGAGTCTAAGAGACAATGGCAGCATAAAAACCACCTATAACAGGCAGAGTCTAAGAGACAATGGCAGCATAAAAACCACCTATAAAGGCAGAGTCTAAGAGACAATGGCAGCATAAAAACCACCTATAACAGGCAGAGTCTAAGAGACAATGGCAGCATAAAAACCACCTATAACAGGCTGAGCCTAAGAGACAATGCATCATAAAAACCACCTATAACAGGCAGAGTCTAAGAGACAATGGCAGCATAAAAACCACCTATAAAGGCAGAGTCTAAGAGACAATGGCAGCATAAAAACCACCTATAACAGGCAGAGTCTAAGAGACAATGGCAGCATAAAAACCACCTATAACAGGCCGAGCCTAAGAGACAATGCATCATAAAAACCACCTATAACAGGCCAAGCCTAAGAGACAATGGCAGCATAAAAACCACCTATAAAGGCAGAGTCTAAGAGACAATGGCAGCATAAAAACCACCTATAACAGGCAGAGTCTAAGAGACAATGGCAGCATAAAAACCACCTATAACAGGCCGAGCCTAAGAGACAATGCATCATAAAAACCACCTATAACAGGCCGAGCCTAAGAGACAATGCATCATAAAAACCACCTATAACAGGCCGAGTCTAAGAGACAATGCATCATAAAAACCACCTATAACAGGCAGAGTCTAAGAGACAATGCATCATAAAAACCACCTATAACAGGCAGAGTCTAAGAGACAATGCATCATAAAAACCACCTATAACAGGCCGAGCCTAAGAGACAATGCATCATAAAAACCACCTATAACAGGCCGAGCCTAAGAGACAATGCATCATAAAAACCACCTATAACAGGCCGAGCCTAAGAAACAATGCATCATAAAAACCACCTATAACAGGCAGAGTCTAAGAGACAATGCATCATAAAAACCACATATAACATGACTAAGAGACAATGACAGCATAAAAACCATCTATAACATGCCAACTGTGAAAGAGACAATGACAGCATAAAAACCATGTCAAGACAGCAAGGTGCCAATGAAATGATTGATTGTCCAGGATAGACAGTTACTGCCAGTTCTGTGACTGATTGTGCAGGATTGACACCTAGTTAAAGCAAGTTTCACAAATGAGAGTCCAGGACAGACTTGAAATTATGGCAAATTCCATGACTGAAAGTCTCAGACATACTTGAAATTACAGTGAATTCAATGACTGACCGTCTGGGGCAGGCACTTAGTTAAAGCTGACTATGCAGAAAATTATGGACTAAACAATGCGGTTACAACTAAATAACAGAACATACTAAACTTTCATTAAATTCCTTCATCATAGAACACAGGGTGTGGTTTTTGTGTTTGTGTGATGTCAGTGTGCTCTGGCTTATCCAACACGAAACTGGTGTTTTGAGATTCCATGTTCTTGTTTCACCAAACATCAAGTTAATGTTCTTTTCTCACCAAACATAAAGTACATGTTCTTGTTTCACCAAATGTCAAGCACATGTTCTTGTTTCACCAAATGTCCAGTATCTGTTCATGTTTAACAAAACATCAAGTTACACGTTCTTGTTTCACCAAACATCAAGTTAGATGTTCTTGTCTCACCAAACATCAAGAATCATGTTCTAGCAGGTCAATATGACGCTAGTCTTTTAGGCACCCTATGTCAAACAGTGTTTGCTAGACAGTCGTTGCCTGACAGTGTCTCTATGAGAGATGCTGACAGGCTAACAGTGTCTCTATGACAGTTGTGACACACTTAAAATGCCCACATTACAGCTGCTGCCCCAAACAACAGTGTTGCTACAACAATTTGTTCCATGTTCCACAAAAGAAAACAATCTTTGTCCAAGAAAAAAAAAGCGCTGCACGTAGTTGCATATTCTTCATCTAAATTGAGTCACCTGAGGAAGCAGAGAACACACACTAGAATTAGATATGGGGGACATAGTTCTCTTGCAACAAATGTCAGGTAAAGGTGTCAAAAATGGGGGTTTGCTGCTGCTGAGCTGATACTGGGGTCCAAAGAAAAACACAGAATGTGACTAAGAAGCTTGTCAAATGGAAAAACATACACACATACCAGCAAATGTTTCGACAATAGTCTGTAATATCAGTCATCATTCATTGGCGTCTTGACAGATGATAGTTTGGTACATTGTGCTTCAAAAGGCATAATAACTACAACCTATGGCGGTAGCGAATGTGACTGATAAGGCCAATTCACGCTGCAAATGTTCGTCCACAGTGGATACATGTGAACACATTACCATTTCCACCATCATGCACCATCTTACGTCTTGTGTGACCTATCTGCAATCACTTTCTCCTTTGTCTTTATTCCATTTCTGATATGTGCCCTCCATGCAACACGTTCAGCGGCGTCTTGCTCCCAATGTGCATTATCAATGCCTGTATCAATCATGTCCTGCTTACACACATCTTTGTATCGTAGTAGAGGCTGACCCTGAGGTCTCTTACCCATCTGTAATTCACCAAAAAAGTAGAGGCCAACCCTGAGATCTCCTACCCATCTGTAATTCACCAAAAATGACTGACCTAACATACTTGATGTACAATGATTGACCTAAAATATGAATAAAATTTGGTAGAACTGCGGTAAAGCTGTGAAAATGTTAACAATATAAAATGATTTATTTGGTTTTTTTAAAAATATATAAAATGACACAAAGTAGTGCAGCTTTACATAACAGAATTATGACACATACAGGATGTTGCGGTGATTAGCCTTCATCAGCAAACAAATACATACACAAAACACAACATATAGTCACGGAGAAGACCGGACGGTCTTCTCCGTGACAATATGTTGTGTTTTGTTTTTGGTTTTTACACCTACATTAAGGTGTAACGATGGGATGAGAAAAATAAAAAAGATGAAAAAATGAGAGCAATGGAGAGAAAATGTAAATTTGAGAAAAAAGTGTTCCTACCTACCTCAGAATCCCAATACACAACTTGGCATTCTGAGGTAAGTAGGAAAATGTTGGGCATGTTATGAGAAGAAATGAATTGGAGAACATGGTGACAACTGGCAAGATTGGAGGAAGTGAATAAGGGGAAGGCAGAGAAGTAAATACCTGGATGGCCCCATCACATGGCATGGTCGGGACAGGAACACAAAGCTGATCCACGACTCTGGTGATCAAGTGAGATGGCAAAACATGACCGCCCACGCTTATCGGCATGGCACAAGATGGATGGATGGACATCATGTAAAATGATGGACGTATCTGTTGACATATGACTACTGACCTAACATTTGACACAAGACTGTTATCAGTTATCAGTTATCAGTTGGGGTATCTTCATTGCACTCCGGACATGTCCATAGGTGCTCAGATCCTCCCCCCCAACATATGCATCAGCGTCCGCAGTTGACACAAGACTACTGACCTAACATCTGACACAAGACTACTGACCTTACATTTGACACAAGACTACTGACCTAACAGTTGACACAAGACTACTGATCTCTAATAGTTGACACAAGACTACTGACCTCTATCAGTTGACACAAGACTACTGACCTCTAATAGTTGACACAAGACTACTGACCTCTAATAGTTGACACAAGACTACTGACCTCTAATAGTTGACACAAGACTACTGACCTCTAATAGTTGACACAAGACTACTGACCTAACATCTGACACAAGACTACTGACCTAACATCTCACACAAGACTACTGACCTAACATTTGACACAAGACTATTGACCTAATATCTGACATAAGACTACTGACCTCTAACAGTTGACACAAGACTACTGATCTAACATCTGACACAAGACTACTGACCTAACATTTGACACAAGACTACTGACCTAACATCTCACACAAGACTACTGACCTAATATCTGACACAAGACTAATGACCTCTAACAGTTGACACAAGACTACTGACATAACATTTGACACAAGACTACTGACCTAACATTTGACACAAGACTACTGACCTAACATCTGACACAAGACTACTGACCTAACATCTGACACAAGACTACTGACCTTACATTTGGCACAAGACTACTGACCTAACATCTGACACAAGACTACTGACCTAACATCTCACACAAGACTACTGACCTAACATCTGACACAAGATTACTGACCTAATATCTGACACAAGACTACTGACCTTATCTGGTAAGACATGCAACGTGGGGACTTGATTCCAGCAAGCATTGTATGCGTGTTTGTAAACAAAGAGATTCCCGCCAGAATGCTCAATACATAACAGAAAATGCGCACCAGGATGTCTCGACAACGAAGATAGTCTACTCGGAAACCTCATTATTACCCTCGTCCGAAACTCATGGTATTACCTAGAGTGAGGACACACTTGTCTATTAGGACAAGGTAGGGACTAATATGTTTATCAGTTGGTCTGATTCCCCATGATCAGCCACACGATGTCCAACGGGGGTTTGGACAGGTGGGCGTGCCCGTCATATAACTTTATTTATTTTTTATGGTTGGGTAAAGGGGTAGAGCCAGGAGCTATTAAGTTGTTGTTACAATTGTTGCTAGATTGTTGTAGTAAGCATATGGTTACATACATATATATACTTACATATACTGATAGAGGGAAAAAAATGATAAATCATTTATTTATCTGGGAGGGGGCATTATGCCATATGACGGCACGCGCCACCAAACATATAAAAGGGAAAAACAGGATTTTCCCATACTGACACAAAAGTGGATGACGGCAGGAGAAACCAAGTGGAACATAGAATACATCAGAGAATAGCAACGGGAGACGCTACGAGACCGCGACAACAAGACGGCGGTGTTTCTGTAAGCTCCGTGTTGAGGGAACAAGATCTGATCGGCGCAATGTTCTGAGGAGAGGCGCAGTTGAGCGAAGGGATGATCTGTTGATGAAGACTCATGCAATAAGAGGACCGGGACAAGGAGGACCTTAGACCTTAGCTTGGACAAAGCTGCTGCACTGTTTGAACGGAGGACATAGCCAACGCAATGGTGGAATTGAGAGATTCGTTCGCAGATAGTTAAATAACCACCCGTCCCTGTATAAAGGGCAGGTTATGTTCTGGGACAGTCTTTTGTGTAATTCTGCAGCGCATTAATAAATGCCTTTGATTTGACATCGGCTGGTCTCTGTCTGTTCCATAGTGGTGAGAGTTTGTTCCAGTTGATTTTATTCACGAGCTTGTTTGAAATGTTGGATTCCCTGTTTGAGTTTTATCTGGGAAGACATGCTTTAAGGCACAAGACTACTGACCTAACATCTGACACAAGACTACTGACCTTACATTTGACACAAGACTACTGACCTAACATCTGGCACAAGACTACTGACCTAATATCTGACACAAGACTACTGGCCTAACATCTGACACAAGACTACTGACCTCCAACAGTTGACACAAGACTATGGACCTAACATTCGACACATGACTACTGACCTAACATGTGACACAAGACTACTGACCTCCAACAGTTGACAAAATACTTCTGACCTAACATCTTACACAAGACTACTGACCTCCAACATCTGACACAAGACTACTGACCTAACATTTGACACAAGACCACTGACCTAACAGTTGCTTTCTTCCCGTTGCACGTTTGTGTCTTTGTCCTTGAAGTGAGTCAGCTCTAGCTCCAGCTGCTTGATCCTGCGGTCCTTCAGCTGCAGCTGTTCTTGAAGGCTGCGGATCTCCTCCAGCTGTCTGAAGTAGGCTTTCTTCAACTGTGGATTAGACACACAGGATGGGATATGCTTCTGGTATCCGTGTGGTTAAAACATGGACACATGGTTAATGTTTGTACCTGTTTAGTACTGGAAGTGTTGATAAAACATGGACATATAATGTTTGTACAATTTTAATACTGGAAGTGTGAATAAAAAATGGACATATCGTTAAAGCCGGGCTCCGCGGCCAAAAGCTTGTGATCGCAGTTCGTGAGCCGCTTACCAGGCATTCGAAACGCAGCAGCGACCGATTTGTGCAGCAGACCGTGTCCCGTTGCGTTACAATGTATTGGTATGGGAGCCGGTCATTCAGAAAGCAATGGCAAACTGCTGAACGTAAAAACTAGCCTAGTACATCAACAGCAGCTGAAAAATGCTGGTGTTGACTGCAACGTCCTGCAAGGGATATGCAATATTTTAAAAAAATATCGTTAAGGTTTGTATCAGTTTCATACTGGAAGTGAGATAAAAACATATTATTGTGGAAACTGCTAATATAAAACATATAGTTGGAGCTGCTTGTATAAAACATATAGTTGTGAGCACTGCTTGTATACAACAGTTGTGGGAACGACTTGTACAAAACATATAATTGTGAGAACTTATTATATAAAACATATAGTTGTGAGAATTGCTTGTATAAAACATATATTTGTGCTAGCTGCTTTTATAAAACATATAGTTACAGGTACTGTTTCTACAAAAGTTGTTGGAACTAATTGTATAAAACATGTTGGCTTCTTCTGAGGTACAGCAGGTTCGGCTACATCCCACCGCATTAAAATATTTACTGCAACATTCAACATTTATTGGCTTTCATGTGCATGTAGATGACCAAAATCATGTTTGCACTTGGGACGCAGAGGTGTTTCCAAGGCACCAGGGCCGGGTTATATACTGGCCAAGACCTATTGACGCGTCCTCGTCGAGCGTCCTGGGCAACAGGTCCCTTCGGGGTCCTGGCTGAAGTCAATAGGATCGCTGATTCCTCCGAAGTCGGAGAGTGTCTGCCTGTACGGCGAGGAACCACCAGTCTGCACACCAATAATCCAGACATGGGACAACGGATACTCACGCAAAACTCAGGTCCTGTATGACATCACACTGATGCTGGACAACAGGAAGTCTTCATCCGACATACAGGACTTTGCGTTGGAGCTCAAGCCAACGAACACAAGCAAGCAAGCAAGCATGTTTGCACTAAAATCTACAATCTATTATGTTGACTAACATCATGTTTGCACTAAAAGCAATCTATTATGTTGGCCTAAATCATGTTTGCACTAAAATCAACAATCTATTATGTTGGCCTAAATCATGTTTGCAATAAAATCTAAAATCTATGATGTTTTTTTTGGCACTTGCTCGCTTTGAACTCAAGCGTAGTAGACTGAATTTTGCGTGTGGATTTGCTTTCCCTATTAACAGTGTCCCTCGCCATCAGGCGAACCCACTCTGACTTCAGAGGTACTTGTAATTCACGTCCCCAAGTCAAGGACAATAGGTCAACATTTTAGTCCAACTGTCCGGTGTAGGGGTTGAACCCCTTACCTCGGCATCAGCACACCGGATGTTTAAGAACATACGTTCTTATCCATTCGGCCAAGATGACCTACATCTTTTATGATAACTGAAATCATGTTCGCACTAAAATCTACAATCTATTATGTTGACCGAAATCATGTTAGCACTAAAACCTGCAATCTATTTTGTTGACCAAAATCATGTTTGCACTAAAATCTACAATCTATTTTGTTGACCAAAATCATGTTTGCACTAAAACCTACAATCTATTATGTTGATCAAAATCATGTTTGCACTAAAATCAACAATCTATTATGTTGACTGAAATAGTGTTTGCACTACACTCTAGAATCAATTATGATGACGAAATCATGTTTGCACTAAAATCTACAATCAATTATGATGACCAAAATCATATTTGCACTAACATCTACAATCAATTATGATGACCAAAATCATGTTTGCACTAACATCTACAATCAATTATGATGACCAAAATCATGTTTGCACTAACATCTACAATCAATTATGATGACCAAAATCATGTTTGCACTAACATCTACAATCAATTATGATGACCAAAATCATGTTTGCACTAACATCTACAATCAATTATGATGACCAAAATCATGTTTGCACTAAAATCTACAATCTATTATGATGACCAAAATCATGTTTGCACTAACATCTACAATCTATTATGACCAAAATCATGTTTGCACTAACATCTAAAATCAATTATGATGACCAAAATCATGTTTGCACTAACATCTACAATCAATTATGATGACCAAAATCATGTTTGCACTAACATCTACAATCAATTATGATGACCAAAATCATGTTTGCACTAACATCTACAATCAATTATGATGACCAAAATCATGTTTGCACTAACATCTACAATCTATTATGATGACCAAAATCATGTTTGCACTAAAATCTACAATCTATTATGATGACCAAAATCATGTTTGCACTAACATCTACAATCTATTATGTGCACATCAATGTCAAGTCTAAACAACATAAGCCCAATAATAGCTAGTGCTTTTTGTGGATAAACCACGCTTAAAATATGTACTGTGTGGATAAACCATGGATAAAAAATATATGATGTGGATAAGGCATGTACTGTATGTATAAAACATGAAATGTGTGGATAAACATGGATAAAATCTGTACTGGTGGACAATACATGGATAAAATAAATACTGTTTGTATAACATATGGATTAAAAATGTATTAAATGTGGATAAAATATGTACCGTGTGTGGCTACAATATATTCCTCTGTGTAGATTAAACATATCCTCTATAACATATGGATAAATCATTTGCTTTATGTGGATAAGATTACTCTGTGCGGATAAAATGTATTACTCTGTGTGGATAACATGTATTACTCTGTGTGGATAAATGTATTACTCTATGTGGATAAAATGCTTTACTCTGTGTGAATACATGTGTTAATCTGTGTGATAAAATGTATTACTACTCTGTGGGATAAAATGTATTACTCTGTATGGATAGACAAAACACATACTCTGCGTGGATAAAACATATACGCTACATCTCATACAACACATCCCAGCTGTCACACATACTTACTTTAGATCACTTGAAATATATTTCTTTGTTCCATTCTTAGTCATATTTCTCGGGCTAACTTTCGGTAACATTGTTCCCTGGTTAACTTTCTATAACATATATTTTAATTGGGTAACTTTCTGTAACATATTTCTCTGGTTCACTTTCTGTAACATATTTCTCTGGTTATATTTCTGTAACATATTTCTCTGGTTACCCTTCAGTAACATATTTTCCTGGTTACCTTTCTGTTACATATTTCTCTGGTTACCTTTCTGTAACATATTTCTTTGGTTAACTTTCTGTAACATATATCTCACTGGTTAACTTTCTGTAACATGTATTTCCCTGGTTAACTTTCTGTAACATGTATTTCCCTGGTTAACTTTCTGTAACATGTATTTCCCTGGTTAAGCTTCTAAAACAGAAACTTCCATGGTTAATGTCTTTATCAGATCTCCTTGGTTAGTTTCTATAATATAAACCCATATCTCGTTAATGTCTGTAATATAAACTGTCCCAATTCATACAGATTTTTATAGTTAATTTTTGTAAATATAATATATAAATAAATCTTCCCTGAAAAATTTTTCTACAACAGACTTCCCTGGTTAATGTTTATACCACAGACTGCCCTGGTTAATGTTTGTACCTCACTTTACTGGTTAATGTTTATACACACTTTCCTGGTTAATTTTTGTACCACAAACTTTCATGATTAATCTTTGTAGCACAGACTTTCCTAGTTAATGTTTGTAGTACAGACTTTCCTGGTTAATGTTTGTAGCACAGACTTTCCTGGTTAATGTTTGTAGCACAGACTTTCCTAGTTAATGTTTGTACCACAGACTTTCCTGGTTAATGTTTGCACAACAAACTTGAATGGCTAATGTTTTTAAGACAAACTTGAATGGTTAATGTTTGTACCACACTTTCCTGGTTAATGTTTGTACCACAGACTATCCTGGTTAATGTTTGTACCACAAACTTTCCTGGTTAACATTTGTAGCACACTTCCCCCATTAATGTTTGTACACACTTCCTTGGTTAATTTGTGTACCACACTTTGCTGGTTAATGTTTGCACCCCCCCCCTTTCACATTTAATGTTTTTACCACACCTTGCTGGTTAATTTTTGTATCACTTTCATGGCTGTACCACTTTCCTGGTTAATGTTTGTAATATTAACTTCCCTGATCAGGGTTTGTACCACAGTATTCCCTGGTTATATTTGTACCACAGACTTTATTGGTTAATGTTTGTACCACATACTTCACTAATTAATGTTTGTACCACACACTTTCCTGGTTAATGTTTGTACCACACTTTCCTGGTTAATGTTTGTACCACACACTTTCCTGGTTGTTTGTAGCAGACTTTCCTGGTTAATGTTTGTACCACAGACTTAGCTGGTTAATGTTTGTACAACATACTTTCCTGGTTAATGTTTGCATCACAGACTTTACTGGTTAATGTTTGTACCACATACTTCACTGGTTAATGTTTGTACCACATACTTCACTGGTTAATGTTTGTACCACATACTTTCATGGTTAATGTTTGTACCACAGATTTAGCTGGTTAATGTTTGTAGCACAGACTTTACTGGTTAATGTTTGAACCACACACTTCCCTGGTTAATGTTTGTAACACAGACTTTCCTGGTTAATGTATGAACCACACACTTTCCTGGTTAATGTTTGTACCACAATATCCTTGTTAATGTTTATGATATACACTTCCCTGGTTAATATTTGTAATATAAACTTCCATGGTTGTTTGTACCACACAGTCCTAAATTGTAACACAGACTTTCCTGGTTAATGTTTGTACCACACTTTCCTGGTTAATGTTTGTACCACACACTTTCCTGGTTGTTTGTAGCAGACTTTCCTGGTTAATGTTTGTACCACAGACTTAGCTGGTTAATGTTTGTACCACACACTGTCCTGGTTAATGTTTGTAATATAAACTTCCCTGGTTAATGTTTGTAATATAAACTTCCCTGGTTAATGTTTGTAATATAAACTTCCCTGGTTAATGTTTGTATCACAGACTTTCCTGGTTAATGTTTGTACCACAGACTTTCCTAGTTAATGTTTGTACCACAGACTTCCCTGGTGAATGTTTGCGGCACAGACTTTCCTGGTTAATGTTTGCGCCACATACTTCCCTGGTTAATGTTTGTAGCACAGACTTTCCTGGTTAATGTTTGTAGCACAGACTTCCCTGGTTAATGTTTGTAGCACAGACTTTCCTGGTTAATTTTTGTGCCACAGACTTCCCTGGTAAATGTTTGTAGCACAGACTTTCCTAGTTAATGTTTGTACCACAGACTTTCCTAGTTAATGTTTGTACCACAGACTTTCCTGGTTAATGTTTGTACCACAGACTTTCCTGGTTAATGTTTGTAGCACAGACTTTCCTAGTTAATGTTTGTAGCACAGACTTCCCTATTTAATGTTTGTGCCACATACTTCCCTGGTTAATGTTTGTACCACAGACTTCCCTGGTTAATGCTTGTAGCACAGACTTTCCTGGTTAATGTTTGTACCTTCGACTTTACTGGTTAATGTTTGTACCACAGATCTTAATAGTTATTGTCTATAATATAAATTTTCCCTGGTTAATGTTTGCATCACAAACTTCCCTGGTTAGAGTCTGTAATCCAGACATCCCTGGTAATGTTTATACCCCAAACTTAGCTGGTCAGACTCACAGCATGTACTCACCTCGAGGTCTGAGCTAGGGGACGACGCCCCTGACTGGAGGTGGTCAGAAAGAGGAGTGGCCGACTGACTCACTGGTGACCAGACTTTGCGAACATGAATGGCCTGGTTGATGGATGATGGTAGTGTTGGGGAAAAGAAAAACAAACACAACAAGCTAACAAAATAAAACCGGGCACAAACATTCAAGCACAGGTTATTGGGACATTCGTGTTCACACCAGTGGCTCTAGATGATGGTAGTATGACCAGGCAACATCATTGTGTCCATTTTGCACAGAACACATCATGGGGAATTTGCCTCACCTTCTATCCCCTCTTGGGACACAGATCCTCAACCAGCTCACTCCAAGCCCTCCAATCCTTAGCTATCCCATGCTGCCACCTCCATGTCCTCTCCAAAGCATTCCTTTCTGTTTCTACTTCTCTTCCTCAAACACTTCCTCTAATGTTGTTTTTTTTGCCTTGTAGGTTCCAGACAAATGCCTGTCTAGTTATATTATTTTCAGGTTTTCTCAACGTTGTCCCATACTGCACCAGCTTCTTTTCTTCACCTCTTTTTTCACTGGTATTTGTCTAGTTCTCTCCATGATCTCTACATTAGTGACTCTGTCATACCATTTTTTTCCCACTATTCCACACAGGCATAATTTAATTGATGCTTGTAGTTTATTTGAAATCGTGGTCATTGCTCTTCATGTGTATGATGAACCATACAGCAGTAATGCTTTAATGTTGGAATTGAATATTCTCAGTTTGGCGCTAACTTTAATTTCTTTTGACTCATAAAAATCTTGAGTGCTGATCACCAATCAACTTCATGGAGGATTTTTTTTAATTGTGTTCGCTTGCTTTACACTCAAGCATCGTCCCATGCACTGGACTGATTTTTGCGAGTGGATTAGCTTTCCCTATTACCAGTGTCCCTTGCCATCAGGTCAGACTTCAGAGGTACATGTAATTGACATCCCCAAATCAAGGACGAGAAATCTACATGTTAGTCCAACTGACCAGTGTAGGGACTGAACCCACTACCGAGCACTCATCGATTTGACCATGCTGGCCTCTGTCATGGGGAGTAACTGTGACTGTCTTGCAGTCTCATATAATGCAGAGTTTGAGCCCTTCGCAGGTTCATCACAACAGAGACTAAGGTTGAGCTTCCCTCCTTTCGTCAGATTAGTGCCTTCCTAGGATGGAGGTCAAGACAGGTCTTGGTCAGAAGAAGCCTGACATAGGCATATCAGCATTCTCATGGTCTCATTACAACAGGGATGACAGACTCAATGGTCTCATTACAGCAAGTACATCACTGTCCCGATAGTCTTATTACAGCAGGGGCATCATAGTTTCAAGTCTCATTATAACAGAGACATCAGCATCCCAATGGTCACATTACAGCAGAGACATAAGCATCCCAACGGTCTCATTACAGCTGAGACATCAACATCTCAATGGTCTCCAGAGACATCAACACCTCAATGGTTTCATTATAGCAGAGACATCAGCATTCTAATGGTTTCATTACAGCAGAGACATCAGCATCCCAATGGTCTCATTACAGAATGCACATCAGCATTCCAATGGTCTCATTACAGCTGGGGCATCAGTCCTCATAGCCCCATTACAACAACAGGAATAGACAGGGTTTTACCACCAGGTCTCATTACCTGGACAGGCTTCTCAGTTGCCAGGCAATCACTACAATCACCCAACCCATGCAATCCTGCCAGGTGATGCTACAACAATGTTCTACAATCACCCAACTGATGTATTACTTTATTGTCAGGTCACGGTACAACAAGTAAGGCTTCTCAATGACCAATGTTCTTCAATCCTGCAGCCATCATATAGAGCCACGGTGTAAGGGGAGATGTTAGCTCACACTACAGCTTGCATATGTGCAGTGCTTCATGAGACTATATGCAGTTAGTGTGGAACATTCTAGCTGTGTTTACAACAGCACTAAACATTACAAATCTGTTAGCAAGGAACATTCCAGATTTATCTATGAAAGTATTCAACATTACACATCAGTTAGTAAGGAGTATTCTAGATTTGTCTATGAAAGTATGAAAAATTATAGTTAGCAAAGA
This sequence comes from Cepaea nemoralis, assembly GCA_014155875.1. Lineage (NCBI taxonomy): Eukaryota > Metazoa > Mollusca > Gastropoda > Stylommatophora > Helicidae > Cepaea > Cepaea nemoralis. The sequence continues at coordinate 122,025 of JACEFZ010010473.1, read as the reverse complement.
ATATTAGAGATTTGTCTATAAAAGTATGAAACATTACACATCAGTTAGCAAGGCATATTCTAGATGTGTCTATGAAAAGTATTAAACATCACACATCAGTTAGCAAGGAACATTCTAGATTTGTCTATCAATATCATCATCATCATCATCATCTTCCACTTCTGCCATCAAGCGTCGTGGGGAGGAATAATTTGTGTTCCAGCGCCCGGTGGGTGGCATTGGATAGTGTCATTCCGTGTGGTTGTAGATTTGTAAGCAAGGAATATTCTAGATTTGTTTATAAAAGTATTAAACATTACACATCAGTTAGCAAGGAACATTCTAGATGTGTCTATAAAGTATTTAACATTACACACCAGTTAGCAAGGGCAGTCTCTTGTCTACCATAATTCTACAAACAAGATGCCAGCCTTACAACATTTCTTAGCTCTATTTTATGAGTTTAATACAGAAGTGCTCCAGCAATAATACGACAACATCACAGCATTATAATAACATCAACTGTGTGCCATCAAGATTACAATAATTTCACATCAACATTACAATAACATCACCCGCAACACATCAACATTATACCAACAGCACAGTAACAAGACACCAATATTACATCAGTATCACACCAGGAACGTACCATCATCACCTCAGGAACATATCAACATCACATCAGGAACATACCAACATCACACCAGGAACATACCAACATCACATCAGGTACATACCAACATCACATTAGGAACATACCATCATTACATCAGAAACATACCAACATCACATCAGCAACATATCAACATCACATCAAGAACATCATGACATCTTACCTACATCACATCGGGAACACTCCAACATCACACCAGGAATATACCAACATCACATCATTAACATACCAACATAATAATAGGAACATACCAACATCACATCAAGAGCATCATGACATCTTACCTACATCACATCAGGAACATACTAAGATCACATCAGGAACATACCAACATCACATCAGGAACATACCAACATCACATCAGGAACATACCAACATCATAATAGGAACATACCAACATCACATCAGGAACATACCAACATCATAATAGGAACATACCAACATCACATCAGGAACATACCAACATCATAATAGGAACATGCCAACATCATAATAGGAACATACCAACATCACATCAGGAACATACCAACATAACATCAGGAACATACCAACATAACATCAGGAACATACCAACATCACAATAGGAACATACCAACATCACATCAGGAACATACTAACATCACATCAGGAACATACCAACATCATACCAGGAACATACCAACATCATACCAGGAACATACCAACATCATACCAGGAACATACCAACCTTACACCAACATTAATACAATATCACACCAACATCAGATCAGTATCACCATAACACCACAGCCCCATCACACCAGAACAACAATTGCCACTTTTCTGCTGCTTTACAGCTATATAGTTATCTAATGTCTTCCTTGTGGAGAGGAAGCGTGATGGGCACCTGATGTCATACAACTATGCCTAGTGCAAGTAACGTCTTACCAACAATCCACTTGCTGAAAGTGGTGTCTGCGAAATGACTGCCTACCTGATGTCTGGAGATGGGAGCACAGACTTTACTTAGTGTTATGTAATGGAAACATGGGTTTTCCTTCAGCTTGATGTAATGGAAACGTGGGTAGTCCTTCAGCTATATGTCATGGAAACATGAGTTTTCCTTCAGATTTATGTCATGGAAACATGGGTTTTCCTTCAGATTTATGTCATGGAAACATGGGTTTTCCTTCAGCTTTATGTAATGGAAACATGGGTTTTCCTTCAGCTTTATGTAATGGAAACATGGGTTTTCCTTCAGATTTATGTAATGGAAACATGGGTTTTCCTTTAGCTTTATGTAATGGAAACATGGGTTTTCCTTTAGCTTTATGTAATGGAAACATGGGATTTCCTTCAGATTTATGTAATGGAAACATGGGTTTTCCTTCAGATTTATGTAATGGAAACATGGTTTTTCCTTTAGCTTTATGTAATGGAAACATGGGTTTTCCTTCAGATTTATGTAATGGAAACATGGGTTTTCCTTCAGCTTTATATCATGGACAATTAGTAAACAGTCAAAACAATCCCTACAATCCTTGGAGATGTAGTTTTATAGAAGAATGCTGAAAATTAATTGGACAGAAAAAATGAACTATCAGGACATTTTGGGGTAGGCTGAGTGGCTAAGACAACTTATTACAAACATCAGGAAGAAGCAGTCATCATTTTTTGGCCATGTTATGAGAAGACAAAAAAATTATGGAACTTGTTCCAACAACCGGAAAGATTTGCAGAAACAGAGATAGAGGAAGACAATGTGAGAAAATTCTAAACTGTCTTGTGTCAGGGCATCAACACACGAACTGATCCATACCATTGGAGATCGTAATTTGTAGAGAGGCATGTTCGCCCATCCAGCAGGCAAGGCACTGGATGATGATGTTGAACATTCTCAAGTCAACATTCTTCTTGCTTGTTTTGTTTTTGGTCAAGAGTGACTTTCATTGTATGCTAACATCTCCATAAGTGCTCCAGTCTCCGCAGAGAGATCACACAAGGAGAATCTCATCACTGTGTACAAACTCTTCATGTCGAGTCAAGTACTGACATCACAGCACTCGGGACATTCTCTTAAGTGTTCCGTCCCCATATTCAACAGCCAGTGAAGAGTCCCAACATTAATGGTCCCAGTAGCAGTCTGATTATGTATTCATCTGGCCTTGCTAGGAGTCCTGCTTGTTGGCCAGTTCTTCTGGCCACTCCCTGCAGCATTATTCTCTCCAGGTCATGATGATCGACTTGCTCTTCTGCACCATACACACCATCCTACAAGGTCCCAACCACATCTGCCTTATCATGCACCAATACTTAATCCAGCAGTAGAGACCCAGCCAGTCTGTCCGCCTGCTTGTTTCCCACCACCCCAGCATGTCCCGGGGGAAAGATCCAACAGATGCACAAAGTCCTTAGCCCTGGGAAGGATCCAACTGTGTCAGAGCCGCACATGCTATAAATATTTCTTTCTTTTTTTTTTTTAAATCTTGAAATTCAGCCTGGTCTGTGACCTATTTGGTCTACTAAATTTGGTTTCCTAATTTTGAAATTCAGTCTGGGCTGTGACCTCTTTGGTCTGCTCTATTTGGTTTCCTTAATTTTGAAACTCAGCCTGGGCTGTGACCTATTTAGTCTGCTCTATTTGTTTCCAAATTCCGAGGAGAGATTTTAATATGCGGAACATGCACATGGGTTCTTAAAGTTTTTAGCCCTTGTCTGAGAAGACTAGGCATCTGATCCACAATGTCTAAGTAAACATTGTGACCCCCTGGTACCCGATCATTGATGTAGAAACAATAAAATATCAAATCTCTTCAAGAGCAACCTGGGCAGTCATTATTGCAGCCATATCTACAAAAAGAAGCTCAAGCTGGAATGTAACCTCACACACAAAACAATCAATAGTTAATGCTGGAAGCAGAAACAATGCATGTTCATGGATAGACACTCAACACTGGCTACTCCAACCAACACATAAACAATGAATACGGCAAAAATCTAGCAGCAAATGAAAAATAGCAAGCAGAATGTTAATACTTCCGAGGCAAACAATAAACAAACGCTAACTGGTTAAATTCTAGCAGCAAATAACAAAATCAAAAGAGATTCTGCTAAAGTTCAACAAATGTTAGATAAGAAATGCACATGGGATGAATGCTTGTGGAACAACTTTATGAAACAATGGATGAATGCCGGAATACTGTTAGATAATAAAGGGAAACAACTCCCGTAGCAGAAATGTATTGTGGATGTGAAGGTCAGGACTGTCATAACCTTGTAGGCCTGCGTGCCCAGAGATGCAGCTGGCCAGTCTTACCCTTCCTTAGTTAACGGCATCTAACCCTAGTCTGACCACGTTCATGCTATTGACGGTGTAATGTCCTAACCATTACACCAACTAATATCGTTAGTTTCTAGGCATACAGACTGTGACAAAAGATCTGACCAATCATGTACTCACTGCGTTCAAGTTGAAGGTCATCAAGGATTTCTGGGGTCAATTTTATTTAACTGTTGCAATCTACAGACAAAAACACCACCCAACCAAACGAAAAACTCACACAGTGAAAGAGAACAAAATATTCACTTCACAACCAAATACAATACTCACGTAATGAAATTAAACAAATGATTCACTCCAAACACTCAACCAAATATTACACTCACACAATGAAATTAAACACAAGATTCACTCCATACAACCACAATAAAATACAAACTTCACAAAATGAAATGAAAAAAACAATTCACTCCATACAACACTTAACCAAATACAAACTTCACAATGAAATAAAGCACACGATTCACTCTATACAACACACAACCAAATACAACACTCACAAAATTATATGGAAGACAAGATTCACTTCACACAATACACAACCAAATTCAACATTCACAACATGAAATGGATTACAAGGTTCACTTCACACAACCAAATACAACGCACACACAATGAAATAAACCACAAGAATCACTCCACACATCACTCACTTACAAGGTGACATCAAATCTAGCAGACATCTCAACTCCTACCTAACACTGGAGTAATGCTAGGACATGTTGCAACCTTACACAACCAACACAGATGGCGGGACATTCTATAACCCATCTACAGACAAAAATACTAGGTCATTCCCTAAGTCACTGACTAACATGGATACTAGGACATTCTCTAACCTTAGCAATTGATATAAATGCCAGGACATTCTCTGACCCTAGCAACAGATACAAATCCTAGGACATTCTCTAATTGTAGCAACAACAAAAAATGCTAGGACATTCTCTGTCCCTATCAACAGATATAAGTACTAGGACATTCTCTGACCCTAGCAACAGATATAAATGCTAGGACATTCTCTAACCCTAGCAAAAGATACATACGCTAGGACATTAACTGATTCCAGACATATACAAATGCTAGGACATTCTCTAGTCCACCCTCCAATACAGTCACAAGGATAATTTCTAGTCGACCAACCAAAATTAATTAGTCCACCCAGCAGACACGGCTACTAGGGCATTCTCTAGTCCACCCACCAATACATCCACTAGGGCCTTCTCTATCCACCAACCACAATGAATAACAGGACATACTCTACCCCCACCCAACACAAAACAGCTAGAAAGTGGCTTTACCCTTGGCCACTGACACAAACACCAGGACGGAGTCACGCATGCAGGTGTGGTTCTACTGCTTACATTTGCATGTGAAGCCTGCGAAGCTGGGCCGACAACAATGTTGGCAGAACTGATATGTTCAGCACTGGTGCTGCCGGACATGGCGTTGTACCGAGGTTGCCCATCGGTGTCTGATCGGACATGAGGGAACAGTGCAGCTCTGGGCAGTTGAGACGGCTGAGTGGTGGAAGCAGCTGATGCAGCAGGGATGGCATGGCTGCTAATTAGAGCAGGGTGCTGTTTGAAAAAAATAAAGTGTGCATTTGGTGCAGGACAAAGTTACTCTTCTCAAAGTAAGAAGTGAGAGAGCTGATTCACTAGCTACGGAAGGAGCAACAGAAGAGCAATCTGATGCATCCGTTACATATCCGCCAAAAGAAAAGAATCATCAAATCAATAAGAAAGCCACCAGCACAAGATGATTACTGTTTTATGGACAGATCAGAATAAATCATTATTCTGCGCTTCAGAACATGACTCAATTGACTACGCAATCACGTGTATACAAAATTCAAGACTAGCGATTCAGCCTTGTGCACATGGCTTAGAAAAACAAGAGTGCAAGATTAAACTTTATGGACCACTGAGTGAACCAAACAAGACAGTGCAGTTTATACAAGAGACAACAATGCAAATATAATCAATTTCAAGTGAAAGAAAGAAGAAGAAGATCAACTCTGTAGACCACCGAGTGAACTAAAAAAAAAGACAGTGAAGTTTATACAAGACACAACATTGCAGATTTAATCAACAAGTGAAAGAAAGAAGAAGAAGATAAACTCTATGGACCAGTGAAAGAACTAAAAAAGACAACAGTCAACAGTGCAATAACTGACAATACATTTCAAGTGGACAAAAGAAACATCTGAAAGTCAACAATGAACAGCACACTCCCTGCGAGATAAACTTGTGTTTCACCTGTCCTTGTTCTTGGGGAACTAATGAAAGTTCAGATACAGAAGAACTAAGCAAGAGATAAGAAAGTACAGATCAGAAATGAATCAGGAACAGAGATAAGAAAATGCAGTCGTGTAAGAATACAATACTACAAGCTAACACCACAGAAACCTGACAATAATCAACACAATAAGAAACAGATCCTATGGCAGTTTTCTACAAAATGAAACGGAACCGAGCAGTTGGAAATCGCAAAGTGTGGACTGTTAGAACCCATTACCTTGAATGGAATCTCTCTGGAGGAAAGCAAACAAATGCATGCCACCAAAGCCAAACACACTGACCACTGATGTGCATAATGAGGTGTGACAAACTACCTTTGAAAGAGTGACAACAAAGAAGAGGAAGAAGAGGAAGAAGAGGAAAAAATAGATTAAATGAAAATACCAGAAACATCTTGACAAGCCAACACAACAAACTGCTGTGGAAGCTGACAACATAAATTATAAAAATGGACTATCAACACTGTACAAGACCATAGGCTGGCAGTCACTTAAAGTCAACACTTGTGGCTGGTAGTCAGGTACGCTAGCCACAGCAGCTGAAGACGACATAAATATTTTGACCTTATTTCTTCCAACCTGGTGCTGGGTTCAAAAAAGCAAAAGCCCAAGCATTTAAATCAGTGACAACAATAACAGATAACAACATATCTATGATACAAATGATGTGTTAAGAAAACATGTCAGACCGAGCTCACCTCATCTTTGCAAAAGGATTACCAAAGCCAAATAAAGCAAGAAAGGGGAACAAGCATTGGTGCTAAAATATTGAAACTAGCACTACAAATCAAACTATAAACACATTTACTATAAATGAAATTATTACTATAAATTAAGCTATTACTACAAATCAAACTAAATGACAACTTTACTATAAATGGAGCCATTGCTACAAATCAAACTAAATGGCTCCTTTACTATAAATGAAATTATTACAATAAATTAAGCCATTACTATAAATCATACTCAAAGAAATCTTCACTATAAATGAAACTTGCTTCAAATGAAACCATCACTACACATTTAACTAAATGAAATTTTTATTGCTATGAATGAAGCTGACTATAAATGTGAAAAGTGTGAAATCAAAATCAAACTTTTAGTATAAATGAAACAACTATAAATTTAAACCATCACTTGAAATCAAATTTAATGAAATCTTTACCTCTAGTCAAAGTATTGCTATAAATGAGAGCCATCATTATAAATCAAACTAAATTCTTCTTTTTGTTTCTCTCCTTCTTTCTCTTCTTCTTCTTCAAACTTGACTCTTTATTTGTGACATGAACGCCAGACTTATTCTTCTCCTTAGAGGAGGAGGAGGAGCAGGAGGGTGGGGAGGAGGAGGGGGGGGGGGGGGGTAGGAGGAGGAGGAGGAGGAGGAGAATGAAGTATTTACTACCAATGAAACTATCACTATGAATGTGTATCATGGGCATATGAGCATGTGTATCATGGACATGTGAGGACAATGTGTATCATAGACATGTGGGGACAATGTCTATCATTGGTATGTGGGAAAAATTTGTATAAAAAGATGTCAATTGAAACGAGAAAAAGAGTGTTGAGGGGATACATAGAGCCTGTTCTTTTGAATGGATGTGAAACTTGGACAATGTGCAGTCAAGCTGAAAAACATCTGATGGCTGCAGAAATGTGATTTCTGAGGAAAATGCAAAGAATACCATGGACAGATAGAAAAACCAATGACCAAGTACTACAGGAGATAAATGAAACTTGTAAATTGATTAGAGAAATTAGACGTAGACAGTCAAAATTTTTTGGACATGTTATGAGAAGAAATGGATTGGAGAACTTAGTGACAACTGGCAAGATCGAAGGGAAGAGACCAAGAGGAAGACCGAGAGGAAAATACCTGGATGGCTTGGCCATATGGCATGGACGAGACAGGAACACTGAGCTGATCCACGACCCTCCCACGCTTTCCGGCATGGCACATGACTGATTGATATGGGGATAATGTGTATTATGGACATGTGGGGACAATGTGTATCATGGACATGTGGGGACAATGTGTATCATGGACATGGGACAATGTGTATCGTGGACATATGGAGACAATGTGTATCATGGACATATGGAGACAATGTGTCTTAATGACATATGGGGGAAGTGTGAACCACTGAAGGACATGATGACAACATGTACCACAGATGTGCGATATAAAATAAGCTCAAAGCAAAAGATGCAACATTTAGTACCTGGCCTGAAAGCTGTCAGCGTCACAGCTAACGGCCCATCCAGTGATGGCCTGACACACTTAAGTGAGCACACCATTTGGGAACTTACGTTTTCATCAGCAGAACTTCCAGCGAAGCCGTTGAGGTGATGAGCCGAGGACGGTGATGAGGATAACAGAGATGTGAAGGATGATGGCGAGGCGGGAGACCTTGACGCCAGCAGTTGATCTGATGAGACGGAGGATGGTAAGGACAAGCTCTGATTGACAACTGGAGATGTATCACTGTAGATGATAGTATATTGACAATATTATATTTACCACAAAAACATTATTTTAATTTTTAAACTTTTTAAAAATTATTTTTTGGTTCCATTTTTCATTTTGTTTATTTCCCTTTCTGTTTCCTACAACCCTCTCTCTTTCGATATTTCCGTTTGCAGTGTTCAGTTTTCATGTTCCTGGATCAGACAAGAGTCTTGGGAAGTGCACATTTATGTTGTTCATTTATATAATTTTAAGCGTTTTGTTCTTCCTGGTCTGTTGATAATGAGTTTCGCCCGTATTTGGGTGTTTTTCATTGATCTGTCGAGCTTTGCTGTGATATTTTGGTGTTTTTTGGGGGGGCATTCTGTTATAAGCTCGGCAGCAGCACACTTCCCATTTTATCAATACCATTTAAGCACATAGACAAGTACACCCAGCATTCAACTTCAGACGGACAGTCTGACTCATACCCAGGTTCCTCAACCGGTCAACATCAGCACTGACAGTCTTAAAGAAGAAAAAAAGAAGACACTACCAACCAACTCCAGCAGTGACACAATACATCTCACAGACAGTTTCTCTTACCTGTCAACCAACTCTTGCACACTACTTATCCAATAATTCCTTATTAACAAACTGTCAACAATCTTCAAACTGCTACACATTTGAGATAAGATGAAGGACAAACATCAATGACAGGTAGAACATAGAAAGATTCAAGGAAACTGACTACACTATGTCTGTACAAGGCAATCAGTAAGTACAATCCAATCTATTCACATATCTAAACTTTTCCTGTTTCATTTCAGCAAGATGTTAAATAGAAACTGAATAAGTTGAAAAAAATGTATACCCTTAGTGAAGTTAAACACAGATTCCACAAACAAAATATTGCACCATTTATTGCCTGGCATATTTTACTGCATCTCGTCAGGTGCATACTGCAGTTATAAATCATATGAAGTGAATAAATTAATAATATTTAAGCTGGAACAATTAAAACATATAATCACAGGTATTGTTAAAATCTGGAACATCTGTTATCACCACTGTAATTTTAAATTTAACACAAACTCTTTCTGACTGCATATAACTGTCTGGAACCATCAAATTGTTATCGTCTCACTATATTTGAAGAAGTTGAGACTTTTTTATAGCTGATTTCACACAGTTCATTCATTTATTCATTCAGTAGCATGTCCTTTGCAGAACCTCGCTACCATAACAACCTTCCGGAAAACCTCTCGGTCATAAGCAAGATGTCCCGCGTCTGATACACCCATCTGGAGATCATTCGCCACATCCTGCACCCATCTTCTCTTTGGCCTTCCCCTTCATCTCTTTCCAGGCATATATCCTTCCAATATTCACACAGTAATAGAAGGAAATTGGTATATTCAAATAAGAATGAAATAACACTGTTCTGATTACGATGATAAGTGTTTTTTTGCTAGCTCACTTTGAACTCAAGCGTAGTCCATAAACGTACTACTTCTAACGCACTGAACTGTTTTTGCATGTGGATTAGCTTCCTTTTTTACCAGTGATCCTCACCATTTGGCAAACCCACTCTGACTTCTGAGGTACTTGTAATTTACGTCCCCAAGTCAAGGACAAGAAGTCAACATTTTAGTCCAACTGTCTGTTGTAGGGGTTAAACCCGCAACCTCGGCATCACCACACCATATGTTTAAGAATAATGATAATGTCAATGACACTGATGATGATGAATGATGGTAATGTTGATGAAGATGATGATGATGACGACAAGGGTGGCAACAACAATGACGATGGTAATAACAGTGATGATACAATGATAATTTTGGTGGTGATGATACAATGATAATTTTGGTGGTGATGATACAATAATTTTGGTGGTGATGATTCAATAATTTTGGTGGTGATACAATAATTTTGGTGGTGGTGATGATGATGACGTTGATGAGATGTTGACGACAATGATGAGGCTGAAGATGATAGAAAAGAGAATGACTACACCGATGATAGTGATGATGATGAAGATGATGATGACAAGGGTGGCAACAATGATGATGATGGTGATAACAATGGTGGTAATGCAATAATTTTGGTGGTGATGATACAATGATAATTTTGGCGGTGATGATACACTGATAATTTTGGCGGTGATGATACAATGATAATTTTGGTCCTGATGGTACAATGGTAATTTTGGTGGTGGTGATGTTGATGACATGTTGACGACAATGATGAGGCTTGAAGAAGATAGAAAAGAGTATGACTACAACGATGATGGTGATGATAATAATGCTACTGACGGTAGTTTTTTTTTGTTTTTTTGCATATCCTTTACAGGACACTGCAGTCAACACCAGCATTTTTCAGCTGCTATTAATGTCTTGGCAAGATTACGCTCAGTAGTATGCCACTGCTTTCTGAACGACCGGCTCACATACCCCGGTAAGTAACCAATGCGATGTGATCCACTACCGAATCTCACGCAGCTGTGTTACACACATGAATTCACGGGATTACGGAGAAAGTCGTTAACCCCTTAGCCAGAGAGACCGGCACTGATGGCAGTAGTAGTGGGGGAAAAGAGGATATCAAAGGCCAGACGATCAACTTCATTGTACCGGGTTTCTTCCCATATGGTTCGGCTCCTTTCTGCAAGACAGCCTGCCAAAATCTTCGCACAAAGCACAAACTCTGAAGCTCCATCAACGACCCTCAGGAGTCTCAGAGGAAACTGCACTCATGAAATGAACAGTTTAGACCAGAATCAAACCTACAACCTTCAGAGCATGAGGTAGGTGGCATAACACTTTGCCACAGAGACTCTCTAGTGATGGTGGTAGAGACTGTACAGGGAAATTGAGAAGAAACAAGACATTCCAGCTACAGCCATCAAACACCGTTAGCACAAGTGTTATATCACCCACTCAGATTTCAGCTAGACAAGCAAACATCAACAGCAGCAGCAACAACAATAACAAGGACCAACAAATAACAACAATGACAAACACATCAGCAGCACATGAACACACCAGCAGCACACAAGCAATCAGCAGAAACAAGAACACCTGTCTAAAGCATCCTCCAAGTTCATACTCAGGCACCTGATGTTCCTGATGGAAGCCGGCTCCTGATACTGCTGCTGCTGGAACCGATCCCTTCCATTGACTGACCCAAACATCTGGCCGGCTGCCGCTGCTGCTGCTGCTCGAGGCATCTGCGATGGAGAGCCCACCGCGATGTGAGCGTGTCCTTCTGGGGAGGTCCTCAGGCTGGGCGGGGAAGTCTGTTTGATGAAGGGGGCGGGACTGAAGGCTGGAGCTGCCGGGTTGAAGGATGTTGGTGGTGGTGCTCTGTTGATGGCCTTGCAGGTGGTGGTGATCTGGGGAGGTCGACTGAAGGCAGCATTCTGGAAAACCCAACAATGTCATGAATATCATACAGCTGCATCTATCAGACAATCGTTTGACACACTGAGCACATCAACATTAGTCCTGCTAGCTTTCATGTGGGTGGCGGGATAGGAGTATCCCCCATCAAAGGAGAAGTAAGGTGCCTCCTTCCCTTCACTAACCTACGGGGCACCCTTGAGCAAGGTGGAGTACCTGTTTAGCCTCCTATCAGGGTTACATGAAGAATGGGTGCAGGTGGTGGATAAAGTTAAAGAGCAGCCTGCAGATAGTTGTAGATTATGGTCTCAAATTTCATGACTGTAGGCTGAGGATCTTGTTTTGGAGACAACAGCTACTATCATTGACCAGTATGGTCACTGCTAAGAAGGAAAGCAATGGCAAACTACCTTCTTTACAGATGCCAAGACAATTATCTTTCGTCACAGCCAAACATGACCGCCCACGCTTATCGACATGGCACATGATGATGATGAACTCTTATCTATATATTTGTCTTTGTAATAACCATTACGCCTGTTTTTCTATTACTCAAACTATGTCCAGTGTTTTGACTTTATGCTGCAGTTATATCTCATTTCTTGAGCTGAGTTGGATTGAGTCAAGAACAATATCAGAGAACTAGGGACATTCCCATACGTGCTCCATCCTCATCTCCAATAACCAGCAGAGTCCTAATACTAATGGTAGAAGTTGTAATCTGATTATGTATCCATCTGGCATTTCATCTAAGAACTGAGTGTCTGCCATTTCTTAAACTGCATTTCCTTTTCAGAGACTAAAACCATGTCATTAGCATAATGCAGGTTGTTTACATTATGCCCACCAACTGATATTCCTGGCAAGTCATGTATGGATCTCACTATTATTTCGCTCTACAAATTGAACAGATCGGGTGACAGCATACACCCCCGTCTCACAGCTTGTTTAGTGTGTTGGAAAGTTCCCAATTGTTTGACAATTCCTATGGCTGATTGTTGTCAATACATGTTTTTCATTATTTCTCAGATGTCTGAAAGTATGTGAAAGAAAGACTGTGATGTGTACTGACATCTCTACTGTCTTAGAGGATGCTGAGAATGACAGTCTCTGATGTTTACTGACATTACTGTCTGGAACGATGATGAGAATGACAGTCTGTGATGTGTACTTACATGTCTACTGTCTGGGATTTTTTTTTTCCCATTCTCTCGCTTTGAACTCAAGCGTAATTCATTGAGAATGACAGTCTGTGATGTGTACTGACATGTCTACTGTCTGGGACAATAAGAATGACAGTCTGGTGTCTACTGAGTATTGAGAAGTATAGGGAAAGATGGGTGAGAAAATATGAGACAGTCACAAGACAACTGGAACCAAACTCTTTACCTGTGACACGACAGCTGGGGACATAGTACTCCTGGGTTTGTCCGTGATAGCACCAGTCTAGAAAAGACAAACAACAAATTATACAAATTATACCCAGTTATACCCGGGGTATAAGTATCTAAGAGCGTCGGATTCTCCTTCCGGAGACCCAGGTTTGAATCCTCAGTAAGGTATAAAGGTTTTCTGTCAGGGGAAAAAGAAAACCCAAACCTGCAGTTCGTGGCAACTGCACTAGCCAGGTGGCCTTAATTTCTCAGGCAAGACCCCCCCTGGCCTACACTGCAAGGTACTATAGGCAAAAGATGACAGTTTTTTTTAAAATGCCCAAACATGCAGATGCCCTCTTCTTTCACTTCTTCTTGTGTCCTCTATTCCCTATTGTGACACAGGCCATCAAACAACTCACTCCAAGTCCTCCTATCGTTAGCTATGAATAAAATTACTGGAACTGCGGTAAAGCTGTGGAAATGTAAGCAGTATCAAATAACACACAGTTATGCAGCTTTACAGAACACACAGTATGTTGAGGTGACTAGCCTTCATCAGCAAACAAATACATACACAAAACACAACATATAAACATGCGGAAGACATTACAGTGACTACATTAAGGCATAAGAATAGGATGAGAAGAATGGAAGGATTACAAAATAAGAACAATGAAAGAAAAATGAAAAAATTGTGCTACTTCCCTCAGAATCCTAGGCTGTGATATTTATGTGATGTTGATACTCTTACATAGACAGCCATGAGAGTTTATCTTTAACTAGCAAACCGAATCAACACTGAACCCAAAGTTGCATGGAACTAAAGAGGTATTCCACAACATGGTCAAATTCATAATGAGAACAAGCCTGATGGTGTCATCATGAGAACTAGCCTGATGGTGTCATCATAAGAACTAGCCTGATGGTGTCATCATGAGAACTAGCCTGATGGTGTCATCATGAGAACTAGCCTGATGGTGTCATCATAAGAACTAGCCTGATAGTGTCATCATGAGAACTAGCCTGATGGTGTCATCATGAGAACTAGCCTGATTGTGTCATCAAGAGAACTAGCCTGATGGTGTCATCATGAGAACTAGCCTGGTTGTGTCATCATGAGAACTAGCCTGGTTGTGTCATCATGAGAACTAGCCTGATGGTGTCATCATGAGAACTAGTCTGATGGTGTCATCAAGAGAACTAGCCTGATGGTGTCACCATGAGAACTAGCCTGATTGTGTCATCATGAGAACTAGCATGATGGTGCCATCACGAGAACTAACCTGATGGTGCTATTATGATAACTAGCCTGATGGTGTCATCATGAGAACTAGCCTAATGGTGTCATCATGAGAACTAGCTTGACAGTGTCATCATGAGAACTAGCCTGATGGTGTCATCATAAGAACTAGCCTGATGGTGTCATCATGAGAACCAGCCTGATAGTGTCATCATGAGAGCCAGCCTGATGGTGTCATTATGATAACTAGCCTGATGGTGTCATTATGATAACTAGCCTGATGGTGTCATCACAAGAACTAGCCTGATGGTGTCATCACAAGAACTAGCCTAATGGTGTCATTATGATAACTAGCCTGATGGTGTCATCACAAGAACTAGCCTAATGGTGTCATTATGATAACTAGCCTGCTGGTGTCATCACAAGAACTAGCCTAATGGTGTCATTATGATAACTAGCCTGATGGTGTCATCACAAGAACTAGCCTGAAGGTGTCATCATGAGAACTAACCTGATGGTGTCAACATCAAAGACAGCCATCACAAGATAAGGATCTTATTTGTTCCTCCTTTGAGGGAAGTGCATCACACCTAGTTATGCACCTCAAAGGTCAGTGTGTCCAACTTCAGCATGCATCTGTGTAATCTGCTTCTTTTGGACTGATTCCACTCAAGGTAACAGGGTAAAGCATAGAAGCAAATACCTGGATGGATTGGCCATACGGCATGGTCGAGACAAGAACACGGAGCTGATCCACAACTCTGGTGATTGAGTGAGATGGCAAAACATGATCGCCCACACTATTTGGCATGGCACACGATGATAATGAACAGACTCTACCTGCCTGTGTGTAGGTCTTATTGCTCCCTGCTTATTCCCAGCTTTTCCACTGTCCGTTCCCTCTGTGTTCACAGCTTGCTCCCTGCTTGTTCCCTGTGTGTTCCCTCCATTTTTACAGCTCGTTTCCTGCTTGTTCTCTGATTATTTACTGCTTGCTCCCTCCATGTTCACAGCTTGTTCCCTGTGTGTTCCTTCCATGTTCACAGCTTGCTCCCTGCCTGTTCACCTCTTGTTCCCTGCTTGTTCACAGCGTGTCCACTGCCCAGATTGCTGTGCCATATAGTAGTGTTGAATATATACATTTTTCTTTTACTGTTACATGTCCTTTGCAGGATATTGCAGTATACTACAATCAACCCCTCATTCAAATTTTGTCTAGGCAAGTTTATGTTCAGTAGTCCGCCATTGCTTTCTGGACGAGAAGTCAAGTTTTAAGCCCAAATTAATGCCAGTGTAGGGATTGAACGCCCTATCACACATACAGCACATCAGAAGTTTAAGAACAAGCACTATTGTCCTTCCGGCCATGTCGACTGCTATATAACATTTTACCATGCTCATATTTAGTATGTTATTTATCTCTCCAGTTGTTGTTATTTTCCCCATGTTGTTGAAAACATTTTGGCCATTCCTATTCTCTTTTTGATTTCTGTTTCCCTTTTCCCATTATCTGTCATGACATGTCGAAAATAGGAGAAACCTCTGTTCCCACCACTAGTCCAATCATCCCCTAAACATTACACAGATCTGACCTTACAAATCTACCTGTAGATCAACTAGAATCACACCACTGGTCCAATCATCCCCTAAACATTGCACAGATCTGATTATACAAACAGTCCTACCTGTAGATCAACTATAATGGCATCTCTGTTCACACCTCTGGTCCAATCATCTCCTAATCATCACAGATCTGACTATACAAACAGTCCTACTTGTAGATCAACTATAAGGGCATCTCTGTTCACACCACTGGTCCATTAATCCTCTATACATCACACAAATCTGACTATACAAACAAACCTACCTGTAGATCAACTAGAATTGGACCTCTGTTCACACCACTGGTCCACTCATCGGCTGTCAGGGAGGGGATTAAACTAGCAGTGGGCGGGAACACATCTGGCTGGAATCCCTCAGCCTATCAGACAATGTATAACAATTACTTTGAGCCAATCAAACAATGTGTCACAATCACTCTTAGCCAATTAAATAATGTGTAACAATTACTGTCAGCACATGAAAGGGTGACATTCCCTTCAGGATATCAAACAATGTATAACATTTAGAATACCAGAAGCATTGTGACACATACTGCCAGCTTATCACCCCAGCCTTCCTCTGGGAATATGTGGGAGTCAGATGATAATAAGGCAAGTTTATGTCCAGTCCAGGGGAAGAACAATGTGGTTTTGTAGAAGGAAAGGGTACAGTAAATGATGTGTATATGCTGCGAACAGTTATTGAACGTGCTTTAGAAGTAAACAAGGATATACATCTTTGCTTTATTGACTACACAAAGGCTTTTGATAGAGTTAGACATGTCAACATTGTGGATATGCTTGCAGATCTACAAATTGATGGGAAAGACATTAGACTTATAAAAAACATATATTGGAAACAACAAGCTGCCATAAGGATTGATAATGAAGTAGGACAATACCAACCTATTAAGAGAGGTGTTAGGCAGGGATGTGTAATGTCTCCAGATCTTTTTTCCCTATACAGTGAAAATATTTTCAGAAATGTAGAAGACCTAAATGGAATCAGCATTGGAGGACGAAACATCAATAACATTAGATATGCAGATGATACAGTATTAATTGCAGACAATGCACAGGATCTGCAACAATTAGTAGACGCTGTGGTTGTACACAGTGAGCAGCTGGGGTTGGAATTAAATTGTAGGAAGACACAGGTTATGGTCGTCACTAGGAAGAACGAAGTACCACAATGTAATATACAAGTAAATGGGAATATTCTTCAACAAGTGAATCGGTTCAATTATCTCGGAACAGTCATAACATCTGATGGCAGATGCCTTGAAGAGATTAGAACAAGAATCGCCATTGCGAAAGTAGCCTTTAGCCAGATGAAAAACATTCTGACCAATAAAATGATGTCAATTGAAATGAGAAAAAGAGTGTTGAGGGGATACATAGAGCCTGTTCTTTTGTATGGATGTGAAACTTGGACAATGTGCAGTCAAGCAGAAAAACTAAGCACAAACTAAGGGAGAAATAGATGGAGTGGAAGGAAGTTCTTCGTCACCTGGTGCAACCCACATGAGTGGACATGGTTACCATGCCATGAAGTTTCCCTTAGCTGTCTACGATCAGTCTAAGGAACGCTTTGACCAGTACGCATCTCGTTTCGAAGCAATGTCAGTCGCTATGGGGCTGGATCGGAGCAGATGGGCTCTTAAACTATCCCAGGGATTAATCGGTTCGGGATTTGACGTGTACACACGCTTACCACCAGGACAGGAAAATAATTACCAGGAATTAAAAGCCGCTTTGATGAAACATTTTGACATAACCGCACAAACGTATAGGAAGAAGTTTAGATCGTCTAGACGAGAGCCGGGAGAACTATTCGCCGCCTACAGTCTGAGGCTGAAATCCTATCTCCAGAAATGGATGGACTTGGCAGAATTCAAGAGGGATTATGAGAGTCTCGAAGAGATGATGGTGGTAGACCAAATGCGAAAGCAAATGTCGAAACCTCTCAGAACCTTCTTGGGAGAACAAGGGGCGGAACGGATTGATGTTGTGAATAAGCTGGCGGAACGATTCGTGGAAGTACATGGTGAAACTGAGGAACTAAGTACACAAACCAAAGGTCAGGAGAAACCAGAGAAAAAGAAACCTAAAAACTGGGAAGGAGAAAAAAGGGGAACCTTATATAAAGCACACAGAGGAGAGTTCAGAGAAGGTGAAGGTAGGAAACCAGAGCACCTCGAATTCTCAAGCGAAACGACAAGTGGTCTGAGAGGTGGTGTTCATTTTGCAAGGCGGCCTCTCACAACACCAAAGGACTGCAGATCGAAACCTAAAAGTTCTTACTTCGCAGCATGCAAAGTGATTCCTACATCGGTGATCACAGACAAGGCTGAGGTCGGCGAAGGAGAAAGGAACAAAAAGGACACACGGAAACCTAGGAAGGGAACAGGGTGCACTCACTACCAGTCGATAACACATAATACTGTGGACTGCAGATGCAAGGCCAAACACGCCAATTGCATAACCAACCTCGAGGAATCAAAAGAGGAAGGCAAGGAAACGGTCAAGGAGATGAAAGACACTCAGGACCAAGAGAGACCACCTGTGGTTGAACTTATTGAAGTCAATGGCCAGCAGGTTGTTTGTCTCTACGATACCGGTTTGGATGGGGAAGCGGTGGTGGACGCCAGCTTGGTAAGCCCAGACCAATTTACAGGGGAGACCATAGAGATACAGCCGGCAATGAGGAGTGCTGTTACCATGACGCTGCCAATCGCCAAGGTGGAGATTAAATCCAGGTACGTCACGGGCATTATTCCAGCTGCTGTATTATCTGACTCCTTATTTCCAATGATCATTGGCACGAAATATGTCTTTTTGGGGATGCCCAAACAGCCAGCCCAAAAGGGAACAGTAGTCAGTGGATCTCAAGGGAAGGAAAAAGAGGCAGAGACACTATGCGACAACTCAGGGATAGGAGAATTGCATACTGCCCAGAGGCAGGATACTACGTTGCATCCTTGCTACAGGAAGCTGCAAAGAAGTGCTGAGCCACCAGAACGGGGACAGTACTTTCTGAAGAATCAACTACTCTATCGGAGAGCTGGGAGGGGAGATAACCTGCATGAGCAGTGGGTGGTTCCAGAGACCCACCGTCCTCACATTCTTCAGAGTGGACACATCATAGGCGAGAATCGACATATGGGTGTCAGAGAGACCTTGCAGCAAATTTCCGGCCATTATTCGCTGGCCAGGAATGACCGGAGATGTACGCCGGTGGGTGAAGTCTTGTTCGGAAGTGCCAGAGAGCACCACCCAACAAGCGAATTAAGAGGAAACTAGCTCTTAAAGTGGAAGACAAAGTGGAAGTGTGGAGTCCAGCAGAGACCAATATACTCCAAGTAGGATGGAAAGGACCTTATCCTGTGGAAAAGGTGGTGTCCAAGAACATCTACAAAATACGGATCGGGGAAGAGAAGAAAAATCTCCCTAGACATCTCATTAGGAAATATGAAGAGAGATCCGGGAGCAAAGCTTCGCACTTTATGGTGATGGCAGCCATTAGGGACAAAGGTTACCAGTCCAGACGAAGACCAGAGATCGCCAGTACAACATAGGAGGGCCTATGGGACAGTACGTGATAGGTCAGATTTACCCAACGACAGGAGGAGGGAAATCACAAGTCAGGGAAAGGACAAGAGTGAAAGTTTCACAGGTAACCAAGTTCAGAAGGGGTGGGTAACGTCGGGAAAAGCGAGAATTACCCAGGACTCCAACCAAAGATTGGCTGACCAGATACAATATCGCCCAAGATGGTCCTGGAAGCAAAAGTCCAGGAGATTTGGGAAAGACGACTCGGTCCATCGAGGACGAGGTGGAACATCCCCAGAGGCAAAGCCGGGGGAAACCAAGAGGACATGGAAGCAGTGTTACAATCAGGATGGGACAATCCGTCTGTATTGTGAGCCGTCGCTGACGCAAGTCGAAAGTAGGTCGACCGGACGTACAGGAGCGAGGAGCCAACACTAGTTTCAGTCGTGAGTAGTATAGTAGGGTGTCAATTAGAGCGCCTACTGGATAATGAGATGAGCCATGTGAGGATCCAATCATATCATCAACACGTGATGTTAATAGCTACTTAGCAGAAGCTCAACGCACGGTGGATGTGATGGACGCTGTTGCTGCAACTGGACTTCACAATGGAATACATCCTTGGTAAGGAGAATGTATGAGCAGATTTCTTATCCAGACATTCAGATCCGGAGGAAGAAGACTAGGGTTGTGGATCATGGGAATCAAACCTACAGTGAGAAAGATTCGACGCGGTCTAATCTCTTAAGAGGGGGCCTATGTCGTGAAATACTGAAGAGTTAACGATTCCCAGATGGACGACTGTATACACCGACTAACCAGGTAGGAGAAGGGTTAACCAACAAAGGAGTGACCAGGCGCATGTGTTTCTAGGTCAAGACCCAGAAGGAGGCCAACAGTACAGGTAAACTGTCGCGTGGAAAAATTGGTTTGCGACAAAGGCAGACAGCATTATTGGATAGCATCTTGCGGTCTGGATGTATTAATAACGGAAAAGTTTCAGATCTGTAATTTTCCACTAACAATGATAATGCAGTCTGGATGTGAGGTGTCCAGCAATGTCAAGGACTATGCGGCAAAAATGACCGATATAAAGAGGGTCAATTCTTTGTGTAAGTTTAGTGTGTGTTCCAAACTGACCTGAAGGAGATATGTTCTTGAGTGGGAATAGAAATACACGTCCCTAATGATGGAAAGAGGGGATAGTAGTGTGTTATTCGCTAAGTGTTTTTCGATTCCAGGAACATAGATGCCTAAATAAGGTTTCCATACCAGTGCGGGACTTATCAACTAGAGATGACACAGATGGCTGTGGTCAAGGATCACCCAGTGTTGATAACCCACAAGAAAGCACTTTAAAGTAATAAAGCACGACACTTGTGCATAAGAAAGGAAGGAAAAGAAGTGGCATCTTAATAAGTCAGGAGGACAGATAATGGAAAATAGAGATCATACAAACTAAAGAAAAAAGACTCAAATTACTCAGTATCAAAGAGTTGCAAGGTGCATACAAAGTGCCTATATCAATTAAGAACTATCCAGTGTAGAACTTTTACAGGACAAAAATAGAGAACAATAGAAACTAGATGTGTTTTCCAGGATGGAATTAAGAACGCTATAAGATAATACAGACAATTCAGTTTACGCTGACAGCATATGGTGATCGGGTTAAATACATTCATACAGTGGTGAACATTTTTTCATTACAAAAAACGGATATATCTACAGACTCAAGCAGACGGAGCTGTCAGGGTGAGACCGTTCTGTTATATCTATGTCATGTCCTGTACTCTAGCTGAGAGAAGAGACGAGAGAAACCACGGAGACTATCTATCAACATCTTATCTGGCAGCCACACTAGAAGAACATACCAACTACATAGACAATATCCATACATACACCAGACATAGTTTTTATTAATAAATCTTTTATCTTATCGTTGAAAGGAACTGTTGTCGGAGTATGTGTTGAGGGAATAATAGAGAGAGAGAAAGAAATAGATATATGGAAGGGAAGACAGAAGAGAGGAGTGTAGACCAAAGTCAGTCAATAATCCCAACAGATAATAAGTTTAAAGATGTGCTTGTTGAGTCCAGTCTTCTCTCGGGAATTTAACAGGACACAGTGCGTCCTCCAATGCCTCCTCCATTCCTTGTACTTCCATGAGCACCAGCCAATTTGTTTACAAGAAGTACTATCTGTGGTTGAGCAACAGTGCAGTAAGAACACAAGAGGGTATATAAGATATGTTCACGGTTAATTCAGGAGTGAAACGGGGATGTGTGCTCTCTCCTCTGTTATTTAATATCTACATAAACCGAATATTCAAACAAGCAAGACGACAGAACAGATTCAGAAAATTCTGAACGTTTTGCTTTAGACAAAACAACAGATCACCCACAATAAATGAGCTTTTATTTGCAGACGATCAGTGCCTGTTTTAGAGCGGCGAAGGCAGACTGCAAATAATAAATTAAGTTCAACATGCAGTAGATACAATATAAATACAACTAAAACTGAAGTAACTTACACTAGTGTGTCCTCCGGACCACTAAATGTACTCATAAATAGTACACCTCTGAAACAAGTTCCATCCATCCATCATGTGCCATGCCGATAAGCATGGGCGGTCATGTTCTGCCATCTCACTCAATCACTAGAGTTGTGGATCAGCTCCGTGTTTCTGTCTCGACCATGCCATGTGGCCAAGCCATCCAGGTATTTAATTCTTGGTCTTACCCTTGGTCTGTTCCCTTCAATCTTGCCAGTTGTCACCAAGTTCTCCAATTAATTTCTTCTCATAACATGCTCAAAATAATTTTGACTGTCTACGTCTAATGTCTCTAATCAGTTTACGATCTTCATTTGTTTCTTGAAGGACTTGTTCATTGGTTCTTCTGTCTTTCCATGGTATTCTGTGCATTTTCCTCAGAAACCACATTTCCACAGCTATCAGAAACAAGTTAAAGAATTTAAATATCTTAGAGGTATGATCACAGAAGACTGCAGAAAAGACACAGAAATTGAAATCAGATGTAAAAAATCAAATACTGAAACATCCAAATATACCCAGGTCCACAAAACTACAGATAATAAGTAACATATTCACACCAATCCTATGCTACCAATGTCAGACTTATACATGTTCAAATCAGACTTACACAAAATCAACACCTGTGAGATCAGATGTTTGAGAAGAGCTGCCAACTTAACTATCCGAGACCGAGTAAGAAATCATGTTCACAGACAAACAGTGGGATCAACAACTTGTGCCACATATACTGCAAGGCAGAAGATCAAATGGTTCGGCCATCTCATTAGAATGCAAGACCATCAACTAGCAGGACTGACGCTACATCAAAGAAGATCTGATGCCCGAGAAAAAAATGGATTAACGACATCAAAGACAGTGTGGTGTATGCCCATCAAGAATGATGATGACCATTCATTTCATCCAGTGGGTTGAAAGTATGGAGCCATGGGTTCTAAGATGGCTGATAAAGCCTATTTTGGCTTTAAATCTTCTTTGACAAGTGGGCAAAGTATGCTTGACGTTTCTG
The DNA here is from genome assembly GCA_014155875.1 of Cepaea nemoralis. Taxonomy (NCBI): domain Eukaryota; kingdom Metazoa; phylum Mollusca; class Gastropoda; order Stylommatophora; family Helicidae; genus Cepaea; species Cepaea nemoralis. The sequence goes on along the minus strand of JACEFZ010010473.1, from coordinate 98,594 downwards.
GAGGAGGAACTCCCGCAGTGGTTTTTCTGTCCAGCCTTTTATTCACAGCTCTTGCAGTCCTGTTTGCTTCACAAGTGACTACACCCTTGCATAATGATGTACGCCACAATTTTCGGCCTTTAGCAGCAGTAGCCTAAGTGTTGTGATGAATTCCAAAAGCTTTTAGTGAGATCTTCAGAGTGTCTTTAAAGTGTTTCCTCTGACTGTCTTGGGAGCTCCAACCACAACGCAACTCGCCATAAAAAATGTGTTTAGGGAGCCTGTGACCTGGCATGCAAGTCAAGTGACCAGTGAATCTGATAAAGACACTATACAATCACACGTAATGACACTATCCATCAGGCTCTGGAATGTCAGCTATTCCTCCTTACAACACTTGACAGAAAAAGTGGAAGATGATGATGATGATGATGAGCGTCTGCGCTGTCTTAGATTAGCAAAGAGAAGGTGAGTTCTGCAACAGTCAGCGTGGAGCTGGTACTATGGTAGCAGGTCGGCAGGAAAGTTTCTATTATCATCATCATGTGCCATGTCGATAAGTGTAGGCAGCCATGTTTCGCCATCTCACATGATCACCAGAGTCATGGATCAGCTCAGTACCATCCAGGTATTTACTTCTCTGTCTTCCCCTTGTTCTTTTCCCCTCAAACTTGCCAGTTGTCATCAAGTTCTCCAATTTATTTCTTCTCATAACATTTCCAAAAAATGTTTACTGTCTACGTCTAATTTCTCTAATCAGTTTATGGTTTTCATCTGTTTCTTGTAGTACTTGGTCATTGGCTTTTCTGGCTGTCCATGGTATTCTTCTCAGAAACCACATTTCCACAGCCATTAGATGTTTTTCAGCTTGTCTGCTCATTGTCCACGCTTCACATCCATACAAAAGCACAGATTTTACATAGCACCTCAACACTCTTTTTTCTCGTTGCAAATAACATTTTTTAAATTATTGGTCAGTATGTTTTCCATCTTGCAAAAGGCTACCTTCACCGTAGTGATCCTTGTTCCAATCTCTTCAAGGCATCTCTCATCAGATGTTATAACTGTTCTGAGATAATTCTATATACAAGTTTCACTCTGATAAATGCAAGCCCAGTACTGGGCTCAGACGACTGCAGTGGCAATACTTCAGACTCAAAAGTTAACGCTCAGTCTCCCAGAGGGTTCACCAACCAAGCAACCATCACTTTAGCCTAACTGCATGCATGCAAATATTAAGATGGAAAATATGAGTGAACAGAAAGAAATAAAGAAGTCAAGAAAAGAGGGGCAGATGTGAAACAATCACAATTTTACAACCCAGTCAGGGATCAGCATGGCTGAATGGATTAGAGGGCATACTCAAAAACATCCAGTATGCTGATGCTGGGGTAGCAGGGTTCAACCCCTACACCGATCAGTTGTACTAAAGTGTTGACTTCTCAACCTAGACTTGGGGATGTAATTTACAAGTACCTCAGAAGTCGGGGTGGGTTCGCCTGATGGCGAGGAACACGGGTAATACGGACAGCTAATCCACATGCGAAAATCAGTCCAGTGCACTAGAAACAACAGCACATGTATGGACTACGCTTGAGTTCAAAGCGAGTGAACCAAACAAACAAACAAATACCAATTCAAATCACCAAGTGTTGTTGTTTGTGGTCAGGATCTAGCCAAGGTACTCTAACAACAGCCGTCCAACAAGAGCGACTAAACCCAGACTCACCTTTCTGGGGACAATCATCGAAACAGGTTCCACAAGATTTTTGGATGCATGGAGCTTGTAAAATCTGGCCACTTCATTTTTGAACGGGTCAACTCCTCTTTTTGGCATCATCCCTGGACATAGAGATAACATCATGCTCTTTCTAGACCTGCATTCACTTGAAGAGCTTTATGATCAGCAAGATTTGATTGATTTGATTTGATTTAGCTTTATTTTTTAGTTTATTTATTTTTTATTTATTTTATTATTATTATAACAAGATACAGAAGCCAGCAACAGGAGAACCAGACAATCCAACGGGCAACTGAACACTAGACACATTCAATGGAAAATTGAAAACCAGACACACAAATGTACAGGCAACAGAAAACTAAACACATAGATAATAAAAAACTAAACACACACAGACAAAGGAAAACTAAACACACATAAAACAGAACACTAGATATATAAACATAAAAATAAACACACAGACAACAGAAAATTAAACATACAGATAACAGAAATTTAAACACACAGATAACAGAAAACTAGACACATAAACAGACATTAGACAATAAGATATACAAACAGAACAACAAAACAACCACAAAAATAAGCAACATAAAACCAGACATACAATCTGTGGACAAAATACAGACAACAGAAAATAGACACACAAACAGAAAACCAGACATACAATCTATAGACAAAACACAAACAGGCAACAGAAAACTAGACACACAAACAAGCAAGTAACAGAAAAAAGATCTACAGAAAATATGGATAGACAGCATTCAGAAGACTACACATCATTCACCTAGATGTAAGCACCAGGAAATGCCGATATTAAAGGCAATAAATGCACAGACCAGCTGGTAAATCATGCACCAATACACAGGGGAAGAACCATGGACAGGGCTGGTATAATCCATGCAGTATGGACTCAGCTGGCAGGTGCTGATGAGACATCGACACTAGCTAGATTACATGAACTGGGGGTGAAGCCTGGTCAGGCACATCAATGCCACCATCAAAGGAAAGTCAGGAGATACCATAACCAACTCCTTAAGGGAACAGTGAGCAGAAATACTTTGGGATGGCTGCTGCATGGGGGACTGAGCATATCTGGGAATGCCAAATGTGCAGCGTTGATGTTCAATATAGCATAACATAACTTACCCATCTAGGCATGTTACCAAGAACCTCACCAATCTTCTAGTACCAGTGAGGAACGCATTTATAAAGCTGTCTGTTCCAACAAGGAACTCACTCAACTTATGTAGCAAGAAGGGATTCACTCACACAGCATCTCTGAACCATCAAAGTACACACTCACATAGCATCTGTGTGCCATCAAAGTACTCACATACTCAGCATCTCTGAACCATCACAGTACTCACTCACACAGCACCCATGTACCATCAAAGTACTCACTCACACAGCACACATGTACCATCAAAGTACTCTCACACAGCACCCATGTACCATAGAGGACTCACTCAACACCTCTCTATCACCAAGAAACTCACTTACCCAAGCCTCTCTGTGGGAGAGATGTCTGATATGTATTCAAGAACTGTACGCTGCCGACATCTATCTCGAAGTATCGGATATTTCCATCTCCCTACAAAAGATAATAACAGACATGACACTTCAGTCTTCACATTCCCCTTATAAAATAATAGGTCAAGTTATCTAAACTAAAGATAGAAGATACTAATGAATGTAACTGTGGGACTGGTAAAATCACATAAATTAAAGATAGAAGATACTGCCAGATAGCAGTCACTGTCACACGGCAGACAAAGAAAGATTGAAGGGATTTTTCCTAAAGCTACGAGGCAATACTAATGTATGTAACCGTGGGACTAGTAAAATTACCTAAATTAAAGATAGAAGATACTAATGAATGTAACTGTGGGACGTAAAATTACTTAAACTAAAGATAGAAGATACTAATGAATGTAACTGTGGGACGTAAAATTACTTAAATTAAAGATAGAAGATACTAATGAATGTAGTGTGGGACTAGTAAAATTACCTAAATTAAAGAAAGAAGAATCTAATGAATGTAACTGTGGGACTAGTAACATTACCTAAATTAAAGAAAGAAGAATCTAAAGAATGTAACTGTGGGTCTGGTAAAATTACCACTAAACATTTGTTGCAGGAGTGTCCAGCAAATGCAGAGCAGAGGTTGAGTTGAGTTGAGAACCAACATCATAGAACTCAGGGCATTCCCATACATGCTCCATCCTCACCTTCAACAGCCAGCGAAGAGTCCCAATACTAATGGTACCAATAGCTGCCTGATTATGTGTCCTTCTTGCCTTTCTCAGAGTCCTGACCGTCGGCCACCAAATATTATGGTCACTCCCTGCAGCACCATTCTTTGAAGGAAGTCATGATCTATCTGGTCCCAACCACGTCTGCCTTATCATGCACCAATACTCTACCAGAACAGACAAGTTTTGCCAACACCCTCTCCATGTGAGGACTGAGTCAATAACCTCAAGCTGACTGATGTTTCTGTCTCCAACTATATTCAAGCTGACATCTGGAGGTGTACAAAGAAGAAGAACGACAAAGGCCATGGGTATAACTGTCCCATGGAGCAAGTACTGAAGACAACTAAACTGTAGCATGACACAACAAGATGGAGCAAGTACTGAAGACAGCTAAACTGTAGCATGACACAACAAGATGGAGCAAGTACTGAAGACAGCTAAACTGTAGCATGACACAACAAGATGGAGCAAGTACTGAAGACAGCTAAACTGAAGCATGACACAACAAGATGGAGCAAGTACTGAAGACAGCTAAACTGTAGCATGAACACAACAAGATGGAGCAAGTACTGAAGACAGCTAAACTGTAGCATGACACAACAAGATGGAGCAAGTACTGAAGACAGCTAAACTGTAGCATGACACAACAAGATGGAGCAAGTACTGAAGACAGCTAACTGTAGCATGACACAACAAGATGGAGCAAGTACTGAAGACAGCTAAACTGTAGCATGACACAACAAGATGGAGCAAGTACTGAAGACAGCTAAACTGTAGCATGACACAACAAGATGGAGCAAGTACTGAAGACAGCTAAACTGTAGCATGACACAACAAGATGGAGCAAGTACTGAAGACAGCTAAACTGTAGCATGACACAACAAGATGGAGCAAGTACTGAAGACAGCTAAACTGTAGCATGACACAACAAGATGGAGCAAGTACTGAAGACAGCTAAACTGTAGCATGACACAACAAGATGAGCAAGTACTGAAGACAGCTAAACTGTAGCATGACACAACAAGATGGAGCAAGTACTGAAGACAGCTAAACTGTAGCATGACACAACAAGATGGAGCAAGTACTGAAGACAGCTAAACTGTAGCATGACACAACAAGATGGAGCAAGTACTGAAGACAGCTAAACTGTAGCATGACACAACAAGATGGAGCAAGTACTGAAGACAGCTAAACTGTAGCATGACACAACAAGATGGAGCAAGTACTGAAGACAGCTAAACTGTAGCATGACACAACAAGATGGAGCAAGTACTGAAGACAGCTAAACTGTAGCATGACACAACAAGATGGAGCAAGTACTGAAGACAGCTAAAACTGTAGCATGACACAACAAGATGGAGCAAGTACTGAAGACAGCTAAACTGTAGCATGACACAACAAGATGGAGCAAGTACTGAAGACAGCTAAACTGTAGCATGACACAACAAGATGGAGCAAGTACTGAAGACAGCTAAACTGTAGCATGACACAACAAGATGGAGCAAGTACTGAAGACAGCTAAACTGTAGCATGACACAACAAGATGGAGCAAGTACTGAAGACAGCTAAACTGTAGCATGACACAACAAGATGGAGCAAGTACTGAAGACAGCTAAACTGTAGCATGACACAACAAGATGGAGCAAGTACTGAAGACAGCTAAACTGTAGCATGACACAACAAGATGGAGCAAGTACTGAAGACAGCTAAACTGTAGCATGACACAACAAGATGGAGCAAGTACTGAAGACAGCTAAACTGTAGCATGACACAACAAGATGGAGCAAGTACTGAAGACAGCTAAACTGTAGCATGACACAACAAGATGGAGCAAGTACTGAAGACAGCTAAACTGTAGCATGACACAACAAGATGGAAGCAAGTACTGAAGACAGCTAAACTGTAGCATGACACAACAAGATGGAGCAAGTACTGAAGACAGCTAAACTGTAGCATGACACAACAAGATGGAGCAAGTACTGAAAGACAGCTAAACTGTAGCATGACACAACAAGATGGAGCAAGTACTGAAGACAGCTAAACTGTAGCATGACACAACCAAGATGGAGCAAGTATACTGAAGACAGCTAAACTGTAGCATGACACAACAAGATGGAGCAAGTACTGAAGACAGCTAAACTGTAGCATGACACAACAAGATGGAGTAAGTATTGAAGACAGCTAAACTGTAGCATGACACAACAAGATGGAGCAAGTACTGAAGACAGCTAAACTGTAGCATGACACAACAAGATGGAGCAAGTACTGAAGACAGCTAAACTGTAGCATGACACAACAAGATGGAGCAAGTACTGAAGACAGCTAAACTGTAGCATGACACAACAAGATGGAGCAAGTATTGAAGACAGCTAAACTGTAGCATGACACAACAAGATGGAGCAAGTACTGAAGACAGCTAAACTGTAGCATGACACAACAAGATGGAGCAAGTACTGAAGACAGCTAAACTGTAGCATGACACAACAAGATGGAGCAAGTACTGGAGACAGCTAAACTGTAGCATGACACAACAAGATGGAGCAAGTACTGAAGACAGCTAAACTGTAGCATGACACAACAAGATGGAGCAGTACTGAAGACAGCTAAACTGTAGCATGACACAACAAGATGAGCAAGTACTGAAGACAGCTAAACTGTAGCATGACACAACAAGATGGAGCAAGTATTGAAGACAGCTAAACTGTAGCATGACACAACAAGATGGAGCAAGTACTGAAGACAGCTAAACTGTAGCATGACACAACAAGATGGAGCAAGTACTGAAGACAGCTAAACTGTAGCATGACACAACAAGATGGAGCAAGTACTGAAGACAGCTAAACTGTAGCATGACACAACAAGATGGAGCAAGTATTGAAGACAGCTAAACTGTAGCATGACACAACAAGATGGAGCAAGTACTGAAGACAGCTAAACTGTAGCATGACACAACAAGATGGAGCAAGTACTGAAGACAGCTAAACTGTAGCATGACACAACAAGATGGAGCAAGTACTGAAGACAGCTAAACTGTAGCATGACACAACAAGATGGAGCAAGTACTGAAGACAGCTAAACTGTAGCATGACACAACAAGATGGAGCAAGTACTGAAGACAGCTAAACTGTAGCATGACACAACAAGATGGAGCAAGTACTGAAGACAGCTAAACTGTAGCATGACACAACAAGATGGAGCAAGTATTGAAGACAGCTAAACTGTAGCATGACACAACAAGATGGAGCAAGTACTGAAGACAGCTAAACTGTAGCATGACACAACAAGATGGAGCAAGTACTGAAGACAGCTAAACTGTAGCATGACACAACAAGATGGAGCAAGTACTGAAGACAGCTAAACTGTAGCATGACACAACAAGATGGAGCAAGTACTGAAGACAGCTAAACTGTAGCATGACACAACAAGATGGAGCAAGTACTGAAGACAGCTAAACTGTAGCATGACACAACAAGCACATAAGTCAACAAGCTCCTGGCAGAAATGGAACATAACCTAGGGCATTTGTTGCAGAGGTTGTCAGGTGCACGACTACCACTGACCTAGATATTAGCAAATCAGCCATGTGCACATGTGGATTGGTGCCGCAGACAACAGAGCACATACTCCAAGACTGCCCAAATACAACATATCTAGGCAAACTATCTGGCCTAGAGAAACAACAGTGGAAGATAAACTCTATGGACCACTGAATGAACTAAAAAAAAGACAGTGAAGTTCAGACAAGAGACAACATTGCAGATATGGACAAATTTCAAGCAAATGAATTGCTTACAGCAAAGGCAGACTGTCATAATCTCCCTGCCAGTTCTACCGCGTCGTCATCAATGACGCCTGGCAATATGGCCAGGTCCGCCTGTGAGCGACACTCACCACGCTGTGACAGGAATGGTCAGTCAGTGCATGCATGGGACATGAAGTCCACACAGGGACACAACCCCGACTAGCGAGAACTCACAGCGGTTAGCACCAGACAGCTTGGGACGGTTGTACAGGACAGACGGATTGAATGGTGCTCGTATGACTTGTGTGTATGAACGCCAATAGATAGAAAGCCTGTGTGAGTATAGGAGACTGAGCGCCTGGTATGTAGGATTGTGAGTTGTATACATTGCATTTATATATCTATTGATTGTATTATGGCATCGATATTGTAATTGTGCGATGCATGTAATGGTTGTGATGAGTGAGAAGTGTGAATAAAGTGTTTGAATTGTATTTGCAGTGTGTCACGTAAAGTCATTCTGTGACAGTGTTTGTATCACATCTGTTAGTGATTACGAACGAGCCTGTGTTATTGCTGAATGCAAGATTCTGACACAGACATCTAAACACACACAAAACTGACCTTGCCAGCCACGTACATGACCCTGGTGTCCGGGTCGTAATAAGGTAACAAGATCCCACTGGAAGAATCCAGGTCCTCGATCATCAGTGGGGCCCCAGACTTCCTCTGTCAACACAATGAGACCAGGTCAACAATAACAAATAACGCAACCATGTAAACACTAACAAATAATCCTACCCCCTGATGTTACTTGCAATGTCCTGTCCATGATGTTACTTACAATGTCCTACCCCCTGATATTACTTACAATATCCTACCCCCTGATGTTACTTACAATGTCCTACCCCCTGATGTTACTTACAATGTCCTACCCCCTGATGTTACTTACAATGCACTACCCAATGTTACAATGTCCTACCCCCTGTTACGTACAATGTCCTACCCCCTAATGTTACTTACAATGTCCTACCCCCTGATATTACTTACAATATCCTACCCCCTAATGTTACTTACAATATCCTACCCCCTAATGTTACTTACAATGTCCTACCCCCTGATGTTACTTAAATGTCCTACCCTATGATGTTACTTACAATGTTATAATTAGGCACTATCAGAAAGCAGGTAGACCCCATGATGTTACTTACAATGTCCCAGAGAGCATACTGCCGGTCACTGGTGCGAGAGAATCCAGTCGTAAACACCTGATGTTCTGTTACAAACGAAATCTTAGATGCTTTAGCACTCTGGTGGCCATCTGTCCGCTATGGATAAAAACAATGGTTACAACAAGCGCAGGCAAGTTCAGTTCACAAATTTGTAACAATAATCACAGAAAGAACCAACCCAGAAACCAGTTAAAAACAGACATACTTACTCACAAACTGGTTACAACGATCACAAACAAAATCAGCTCAAAAACTGGTTAAAATAACCAGACAAGATCAGTTCACATAATTGTTACAAGACAAGATCAGTTCACAGACTGGTTACAACAACCACAGATAAGATCAGCTCACAGGCTGGTTACAACAACCACAGATAAGATTAGCTCACAGACTGGTTACAACCACAGATAAGATGAGCTTACAGGCCGGTTACAACAACCACAGATAAGATCAGCTCACACACTGGTTACAACAACCATAGATAAGATCAGCTCACATATGGTTACAACAACAACAGATAAGATCAGCTCACAGACTGGTTACAACAACCACAGATAAGATGAGCTCACAGACTGGTTACAACAACCACAGATAAGATCAGCTCACATATGGTTACAACAACCACAGATAAGATGAGCTCACAGACTGGTTACAACAACCACAGATAAGATCAGCTCACATATGGTTACAACAACCACAGATAAGATCAGCTCACATATGGTTACAACAACCACAGATAAGATCAGCTCACATATGGTTACAACCAAAGATAAGATCAGCTCACAGACTGGTGACAATAACCACAGATAAGATCAGCTCACATATGGTTACAACAACCACAGATAAGATCAGCTCACATATGGTTTCAACAACCACAGATAAGATCAGATCACATATGGTTACAACAACCACAGATAAGATCAGCTCACATATGGTTACAACAACCACAGATAAGATCAGCTCACATATGGTTACAACAACCACAGATAAGATCAGCTCACATATGGTTACAACAACCACAGATAAGATCAGCTCACAGACTGGTTACAACAACCACAGATAAGATCAGCTCCCAGACTGGTTACAACAACCACAGATAAGATCAGCTCCCAGACAGGTTACAACAACCACAGATAAGATCAGCTCCCAGACTGGTTACAACAACCACAGATAAGATCAGCTCACAGACAGGTTATAACAAGCAGACATTATCAACCCATGGCAGACAACTAAGGGTTGTGAAAACCAAGCCACAAAACAACATAAAGTCTGCCATTAGTACCATTTCTTGCGTCTGGCTTCATAATCATCAAAATGAGTACATATTTCACAGTTGGAATATGAGATACGGGCTGTGAATGCACAATGGACATGCACTCTTACCATGGCCACAGCAGCTGTACGTGGATCCACTATCCGAATCTGTTTATCCTTGCATGTTGATGCAATTAGGCGGCCATCTTGGCTCCAGGATACGGAGAAAATTGTATCAGGGTGGCAGTCGACTGATGTGATTGGTTCCGCCTGCTCCACATTCCAGATCATGATCTAAGAGTATCAAACAAGTGTACAATCTACAAACTATTCTAATGTATACATGTGGCTATTGCGTTAGTTAGTTGTTATTTGTGGTTCCAACTTCATGGCAAAGGGCTACCCCATAATGCTCCATTCCTGTGCCAGGAATATCACACAAAATGCTCCTCACTGTCCCATGTGAAAAGCTGAACAGACAGCAGCCCCGACAAACCAACAGCACGCCCAGGCATACGGTTATTGTCTTCTACTGTACAAATGGCCACAGTGTACTAATTATTACTATGTACAAACGGCTCATCATTATCCCCATGTGCCATTGCAATAAGCGTGGGCGGTCATGTTTCGTCATCTAAAACAATCAACAGAGTCATGGATCAGCTCTGTGTTTTTGTCTCGATGACACTATGTAGTCAAGCCATCAAGATATTTACTTCTCTGTCTTCCCCTTGTTCTTTTCCTCTCAATATTACCAGTTGTCACCAAGTTCTCCAGCTTATTTCTTCTTAACATACAACAAATGGCTACCAGATACAAACAGCTAGGAGCTGTGTTGACACAGTATTTAGTGCACTCACTTGTCAAGACAGTGGTTTGGGTTCTTCTTCTTCTTCGTTCATCCAGAGTTTTTTTTTTTCGGATGTGACTGCGTTGTGCCTGTTTACAGCAAAGCTGCTTTCTTGCGCCGTTAGGCAGACACATCTGACTTCTGCGGGCATTTGTTGACCGGGTTAACCATCTCGGGGGTTTCTTAGGACGTTTGACTCTCACTGTTGTGGTGTTATCTCCCATCCTAGCTGGCCCATATAGAACAGCCAAAGACATCCTGGTCAGCCCTCAAGGGAAGGCAGGGGCAGACCATGGGCATTCCCCGCCATCCAAGGAGGTTTCCATACTTGCAGAGCCAACACATAGCGCTCTGGTACTGGGCTCACCCAAGGAATCGTCACGTCCTGCACATGGCTGCTTAGCCTCACTTCCGTATATTGGGCCTTCCGTTCATCATAGGCTATTCTTCCGGAAACCAGAAGAATGCAGTCTGCAGATGACATCCACACAGTGAGCTTTCGATTCGGACTTGGTTTGGGTTCAATACCCACCTGACTAACTGATTGACTAGCACCTTGCCGTCTTGACAGACAATTGTAAAGTGCAGTTATACCTCTCCATAACACAAAGCCTGGGCTGAATGTAGAGACCATGTGTTGCCCATGCACCATGATCCCTCTCTCTGCCTGCCTAGTTTACTTCAGAGGAAAAGTAATACCAATACATCTGGAACAAGACAAGCTGCAGAAGCTGCCAGATCAGCAAAGCAACTCTAACTGTCCACCTGTCCATAAACCAGTTGCCAACAAAGGCTTAGGGCCTGGTCCGCCTTGCCATGACATTTAGTCTATAGATTGCATTTCCTCACACTAGGGTAAGGCTTGTACCCTCCCAACTGCACTCCTGTGCCCGAAGCGTTGGCACAATGTGGGGTGTCAGGTTTGGTGGGCGTCTCCCAACATTCGGCGCTAACAGAAAGCAGGTAGTACCTTCTACTTTCATACGGTAGCTCAGTCATATCTGACTAAGACCCAACATTCAGCGCTAACAGAAAGAAGGTAGCACCGTCTACTGTTTTACTGTAACTCAGACATATCTGACTAAGACCCAACATTCGGTGCTAACAGAAAGCAGGTAGTACCGTCTACTGTCATACGGTAGCTCAGTCATACCTGACTGAGATCTGACAGACAGGATTGTTCTGTCCAACAAATACAACTCTGGGGGTTGACCCAGACTCATAAACATGGGTGGCTGACAATTTTCAGCATTTTATGGGAACTGTCTGGGTAGGAATGGTGATGTGCAAGGGAACTGATCACCCTACCTCAAATGTCATGACCTAGAATATGTGAATGTCTGATAATTCCCACCCCAAATATCAAGACCTAGAAAATGTTAATGTCTGATAATTCACACCCCAAATATCAAGACCTAGAATATGTGAATGTCTGATAATTCACACCCAAAATGTCATGACCTAGAATATGTTAATGTCTGATAATTCACACCCCAAATGTCATGGCCTAGAATATGTTAATGTCTGATAATTCACACCCAAAATGTCATGACCTAGAATATGTTAATGTCTGATAATTCACACCCAAAATGTCATGGCCTAGAATATGTTGTTGTTGTTATTTGTCCATCAAGAATGATGATGACCATTCATTTCATCCAGTGGGGTTGAAGGTGTGGAGCCGTGGGTTCTAAGATGGCTGATAAGGCCTATTTTGGCTCGAAATGTTCTTTGACAATGTGGACAAAGAATGCTTGACGTCTCTGGAGGAGGATTTCCTGCAGTGGTTTTTCTGTCCTGCCTTTTCTTCACAGCTCTTGCAGTCCTGGTTGCCTCACATATAACTGCACCTTTGCGCAATGATGCACGCCACGAATATCGGTCTCTGGCTGCAGCCTCCCAGGTGTCATGATGAATTCCAAAAGCATTCAGTGAAATTTTCAGAGTGTCTTTAAAACGTTTCCTCTGGCCACCTTGGGAGCGTTTACCACAACGCAGTTCGCTGTAAAAAATTCGTTTAGGGAGCCTGTGATCTGGCATGCGAGTCAAGTGACCAGCCCAGCGAATCTGATTCTTCATCAGTAGAGTGTGGATACTGGGTATGGATGCTCTTTCTAGGACTTCAGTGTCTGGAATCTTGTCTTGCCATTTAATCTTCAGTAGCTTCCTTAGGCAGACTGTGTGGAAGTGGTTTAATTTCCTAGCGTGTCGCTGATAAACAGTCCAGGTTTCACAAGCATATAGCAGTGTGGATAATACAACTGCTTTGTAGACTTTTAGCTTTGTTTGCAGGCTTATTCCAGTTCTGTCCCATACATTCTTGTACAGTCTGCCAAAGGCTGCACTGGCCTTGGAGATTCTTGCATTCACTTCGTCATCGATTGTGGCAGCTTGTGACACGGTGCTGCCAAGATAGGTAAATTTGTCCACAACACTTAGTCTATGATCATTCACTTTGATATTCGGCACAGCGTGATTATTCCCTGGAGCTGGCTGGTACATAACTACAGTCTTCTCCAAGTTGATATTGAGCCCAAAGTTGGCACAGGCATGTGAGAAAGCTGAAACATTATGTTGCATGTCCGCCTCTGAGTTGGCGTATAGAGCGCAATCATCAGCAAACAGGAGCTCTCTGACGGTGCCACTGTCAATTTTGGTTTTAGCTTTCAGCCTTCTGAGATTGAATAACTTTCCATCCATACGGTAGTTGATGTCTATTCCAATGTCGTCGTTCTCGAAGGCATTCATCAACATGGCTGAAAACATGAGGCTGAACAGTGTTGGTGCCAGGACACATCCTTGCTTCACTCCATTGGTGACAGGAAAGGGTTCAGACAGCTCACCATTTTCCTGTACTCTTGCCTGCATGCCGTCATGAAATAGCCGCACTATTTGGACAAACTTTCGTGGACAGCCATACTTTGCCATAATCTTCCACAGTCCTTCTCTGCTGACTGTATCAAAAGCCTTGGTAAGGTCAATGAAAGTGGAGAACATTTCGCAGTTCTGTTCCTGACATTTCTCTTGCAGCTGCCTTGCAGCGAAAATCATGTCAACAGTTCCACGTTCTTTTCTGAAGCCACATTGACTCTCAGGAAGAAGACCTTGATCGAGATGGGCCGTGAGGCGATTGAGAAGAATTCTGGCGAGTATCTTCCCTGCAATTGAAAGCAAGGAGATGCCTCGGTGGTTGTCACAGGATTGGCGGTTTCCTTTACGTTTGTAAAGGTGGACTATTGACGCGTCCTTAAAATCTTGTGGCATGGTCTCGTTCATCCATATGTTTGTGAATACTCGGTGAAGCTGCTCTGTTAGGACCGGCCCACCTGCCTTGTATATCTCTGCTGGGATGGAGTCAGGACCAGGTGCCTTGCCGCTGGAGAGTTGCTGGATGGCTTTGTTTATTTCCACTATGGTTGGCAGGTCATCAAGAGTCTCATTGGTGGGAACTTGAGGAAGGCAATTGATGGTTTCATCATCGAAGAAGGAAGTTGCATTTAAGATTTTGCTGAAATGCTCTGCCCAGCGTTGGAGGATTTCTTTCTTATCGGTGACCAATGTTCCCCCGTCTGCACTGAGGAGGGGAACTATGCCTGGTGATGAAGGACCATAGACCGCTTTCAGTGAGTCGTAGAAGTTTTTCATATCGTGTCTGTCAGCAAAGCCCTGAATTTCATCAGCTTTGCTGCTCAGCCAGGAGTCCCGCATGTGCCGAAGTTTCTGCTGCACTACTCTCTGAATGTTCTTGAAAGCATCTTTTTTTGATGTTGACTTTGGGTCATTCAAATGTGCCTTGAGGAGAAGATGTTTCTCGGCCAGCAATTGATTGATCTCTTCGGAATTTTCATCAAACCAGTCTTTATGCTTTTCGGGGGGCTGGACCCAGGATTTCCATAGCAGTGTTGTAAATCGTGTCCTTTAGGGCTCTCCATTCTGTTTCTGTATCCTGTTTTGCTTCAGCATTGGGCTTGAGGCGGTCTTCCAGCATATTTTCAAACGACTGCTGCATTTTCTTGCTGTTTAGGCGGGTGACATTTAGCTTTGTTTGCATTTTTGCCCCTTGAGGACGCCGTGGTGGCCTGATGTGGATGTTCATTTTCGAGACAATGAGACGATGGTCTGTCCAACATTCGGCACCACACATGGATTTTGTCACTCGAACGTCTTGTCTGTCACTCCTCCTGACGATTACATAGTCAATGAGGTGCCAGTGTTTCGAGCGAGGGTGCATCCACGATGTCCTATTTCTCATGGGGAGACGGAAAATTGTGTTCGTAATCAGGAGATCATGTTCGGCACATGTCTGAAGGAGGCGGAGTCCATTGGTGTTACAATTTCCGACTCCATGCTTTCCAATAATGCCACTCCAAGAGGTGGTGTCCGTGCCTACTCTGGCATTGAAATCCCCAAGGAGTATAAGTTTGTCTCCTTTGGGAACAGATGTTAATACATTGTGCAGGTCCTCATAGAACTTATTCTTGACATCATCTTCGTTGGTCATAGTTGGTGCGTAGACACTCACAATGGTTGCGTGCTTCCTTCCATTCAGCAGAGGCAACTTCATGGTCATGAGCCTGTCGTTTACAGCCTTTGGAAATCCAGCTAATTTGCCGACCAGGGCCGACTTAATGGCAAATCCCACACCGGATTGGCGTCTTTCCTCGCTTTTCCTTCCACTCCAGAAAAATGTGTAGCCGGCACCAATTTCACAGATTTGGCCTTCTTCTGCAAGTCGTGTCTCGCTCAAGGCTGCAATGTCGATGTTGTACCTGCCCAGCTCTCTCCCAATCAGTGCTGTTCGTCTCTCTGGACCTGACGCGCCGTCTCTGTCAAGTAGGGTGCGTACATTCCAAGTTCCAATTGTTAAGGGAATATGGTTTACTCTTTTAGCTTTGCTTGTTTTATCTTTCTTTGTATGTCGACCGCAGTTTAGGGTACCCACCAACCGCGGCTAGCTGGTTAGGTAGTGATGAAGCAGACAATGTTTAGGGCACCTTTTCTAGCCCCTTCCTCATGCTATGGAGGTGAGCAGTGTGTTCCTATAGAGGGCTGCTTCAGTCGCTCAGGGGGCTGCCGAATCCCACTGCTGCTCCGGTCAGTAGAAGATGACCATATGGCCTGAGCCGCCTGTGTGCAGGTCTGCGACTACGGCTGCCAGCGTACCCACGCCTGCCGCTTTGCCGCTCGCCCATCGCCACAGGGCTTGAAGGTGATATGTGACGTTGGATGAAGAATGACTTGCGCGATGACTTGGATTAAAGTGAGGAAGAGTTGCGCAATTCGTCGACCTCACTCTCTCGCCTGAGTCCATCTGAGTCCAGTGGCAAGACAAGTCGAGACGATTGGAGACGAATGCAGGTGCAGTGGATGACCAGGGCGCTCTACGTGCCTTGCCGTGCTCATTACGTTCCACAACGCTTAGCAGGTAAACGCCGTCTTGCCCGTTGAATCAGGAATGATTTCTTCCGCGCAGTCTGCCGAATCCTGTCTTCACATGCTGGGTAGGCATACCCTAGTTTACCTCTTGGTTTGACACCAAATCGGATACCCATGCCTGGTTTAGCCAGCCTCTCACAGCTGTTGCCCGGGGGGTGGCCGCTGTCGCATGCTGACAGCTACTAGGAGCCACAGGCACGAGCTGGGTGTCAGACTTGGACCAGTGGGGGATGGGTCCTGAAAGGACATGAGAGCCATCCTTACCAAAGGTAGAATATGTTAATGTCTGATAATTCACACCCAAAATGTCATGGCCTAGAATATGTTAATGTCTGATAATTCACACCCCAAATGTCATGGCCTAGAATATGTGAATGTCTGATAATTCACACCCAAAATGTCATGGCCTAGAATATGTTAATGTCTGATAATTCACACCCAAAATGTGGCTTAGAATATGTGAATGTCTGATAATTCACACCCCAAATATCATGTGAATGTCTGATAATTCACACCCCAAATGTCATGACCTAGAATATGTGAATGTCTGATAATTCACACCCCATATTTCATGACCTAGAATATGTGAATGTCTGATAATTCACACCCCAAATGTCATGATCTAGAATATGTGAATGTCTGATAATTCACACCCCAAATGTCATGACCTAGAATATGTGAATGTCTGATAATTCACACCCCAAATGTCATGGCCTAGAATATGTGAATGTCTGATAATTCACACCCAAAATGTCATGGCCTAGAATATGTGAATGTCTGATAATTCACACCCCAAATGTCATGGCCTAGAATATGTGAATGTCTGATAATTCACACCCAAAATGTCATGGCCTAGAATATGTGAATGTCTGATAATTCACACCCAAAATGTCATGGCCTAGAATATGTGAATGTCTGATAATTCACACCCAAAATGTCATGGCCTAGAATGTTAATGTCTGATAATTCACACCCCAAATATGGCTTAGAATATGTGAATGTCTGATAATTCACACCCCAAATATCATGTGAATGTCTGATAATTCACACCCCAAATGTTATGACCTAGAATATATGAATGTCTGATAATTCACACCCAAAATGTCATGGCCTAGAATATGTTAATGTCTGATAATTCACACCCAAAATGTCATGACCTAGAATATGTGAATGTCTGATAATTCACACCCAAAATGTCATGGCCTAGAATATGTGAATGTCTGATAATTCACACCCAAAATGTCATGACCTAGAATATGTGAATGTCTGATAATTCACACCCAAAATGTCATGGTCTAGAATATGTGAATGTCTGATAATTCACACCCCAAATGTCATGGTCTAGAATATGTGAATGTCTGATAATTCACACCCAAAATGTCATGGCTTAGAATATGTTAATGTCTGACAATTCACACCCCAAATATCAAGACCTAGAATATGTGAATGTCTGATAATTCACACCCCAAATGTCATGGCTTAGAATATGTGAATGTCTGATAATTCACACCCCAAATGTCATGGCCTAGAAAATGTGAATGTCTAATACTTCACAAACCTAGTGGGACAAGTAAACAGTCATTGCAGAATGTGGCTTAGATATTCATATCCAAATAACAAGAACCATGATAATTAGCAGTGGAAAGGACAGGCCACCAATGAACATCACAGTCAACAGGGAGATACTAACAAGTTTCTCCTATCTTAGACAAATAATAACAGAAGTGAAACAGGAAATCAACAAGAGAATAGGAATGGTCAAATATGTTTTCATAAACATGAAATCAGTATTAACATCTAGAGAGATTAACAACATATTAAAACTGAGAATTGTCAAATGTTACGTATATTCAACACTACTATATGGGACGGAAGCCTGGATAAAGAACAAGCAATAAGAAAGTCGAATAGAGGCCCTGGAGATGTGGATATATAGAAGAATATGTAGTATGTCTTGGAAATAAAAACAACCAAATACAGAATTTCTAGAAAAACTGAGAATAAAAAAAGTTGATAACATAAATAACACAAGAAGCTAGTGAAATATTTTGGCCACGTTCAACCTGCTTATGCAGCATTAGTTATAACTGAGGTCTATTTGTATGTGTGAGTTTTGATATTCTTTCTTGTCTTTGCTCTCTTTCAAGTTAGTCCTAAACAGGACTGGTGATATTTTCTCCTCTCTGCTCTTCGGGTTCGGTTGGGTTTTATGGGGCTCACGCTGACTGGCATTTTCATTACTGCATTGAATTGGTTCTGATGAGGACCTGCCAGATTCAGTAGCCTTCCAGTTGTTCATTGCTTACTCTAACAGGACTGATCTTGAACTCTTTGTAGTCCTCAGAAGGTGTGATCTTGAACCAATTAAATCCTCATAAGAGTGGGTATAGTCCTCACAAGGACTTGTGTGGAACTCATTTAGTCCTCACACGGACTGGTATGGAACTCATTTAGTCCTCACAAGGACTGGTATAGTCCTCACAAGGGTTGGTGTGGAATTCATTTAGTCCTCACAAGGACTGGTGTGGAATTCATTTTTTCCTCACAAGAACTGGTATAGTCCTCACAAGCACGGGTGCTGAACCCATTTAGTCCTCATAAGAACTGGTTTAGTCCTCATAAGGACTGTGTCTAATAAAGGTGATCTTATATAAACCAAACCAAACACATAGCAAGTATAGGGTGTATTTTTAATGACTGTACAGTGTATGAAAATATTGCCGGTCCAAGTTTTCTATTTACCTGTTATGTTGCATGAACTTTACAGAGGGTGAATACAACACTTGGACCAGCAATATTTTCAAACACTGCACAGTCATTAAAAATACACCCTATAGTTTTTTCTTCATTGAGAAGAGTTTAACAGGCAAGAGAAACCACTTCATTGCACAGAGTTTTATTCTATATGGCTCAGACTCCTTCCACAAGGCAGCTTGCCGAAAGCTACACACAAAGCACGAACAGCTCCAGTGAGGACCCCGCTAGTATCTCCATCAGCATGTAGCAGTCGATGACACCAGTTCTGAGTTGACTGACCATTCACTGGCTTCACCATTTTCACTTGATGTTCTTGCATCAAGAGAATCATCTGTTGATTTGTTTAATTGTTCCGCCTCTCCGGCGGCATTCACTGTATCAGTCTGATCCATTACTTGTCCACTTTCCACTGTAGCCCGGCCAGCAAACCTATCAGTTTGCTCATTTTCTCTCACACCCACTTGACAAAACGAAATTACGGAAAACGGCAAAATTATAGAAAACAAAGTGTTTTGTAAAGCTGCCCTATACTCTGTGTTTTTATATTGTTTCTGTAATTTTATTCTTCTTTTTCTTCTTCTGCGCCCATTCTGTTTTTTTTTTTGGAGGTGATTACGTTGTGTCTGTTAACAGCAGAGCTGCGATACGTGCGCCTTTCGGCCGACACATCGGATTATTGCGGGCATTTGTTGACAGGATTAACCTTCCCGGGTATTTTATTATTCTACCAGCATAAAACAATCACAAACCACACCACATTATTCAAATCACACATCGGAACACCATGTACAGCTAAACGGTCATCACAGCTGACAACAGGCTGACCACACTTTACTGACCTTGAAGTCAAAGCCAACAGACATGAGAATATTGGCTGCCGTCGGATGCCAGTCGATGTAGCCCACCCTGCGAGAATGGCCATGGAGGTCAGCTGACCAGTCTGTCAGCGTACCCAGTATTCCTGTCGATGGAACTGTCCAGATTTTGACCTGTGATGTGGGTTACAGGGTCAAACATGAAAATATGCTGTCTCAGAGTTGATTCACATTAGTGGGGGATTATTACTGCAAGTGAAATCTCATATGAGTGTGTTTGTGTATGTGTGTGAGAGAGAAAAAGACCAGAGAGAGAGAGAGAGTCAATAAAGACAGAGACATGAGTGGGAGAGAGACAGAGACAGAGTTAGAGAGAGAGAGTGGAGGGGGGAGGGGTGGTTGAGAAAGAGAGATGGGGAGAAACAGACTCTGAATATAGAGACACAAAGAATGTGTGAGTGAGTGAGTGAGTGTATATATGTGGGTGTGTGTGTGTTTGTGTGCACATGTGTGCACATGTGTATATATACCAATGACACAATCACACACTTCAATGAGAAAATTCAGCACAAGAAACTCATGGATTCATAACTCACCGTTGCATCATCTGACCCAGATGCAATGACACAGTCATCAAAAGGGCTCCACTTGATGTCCATAATGGCTCCCTCATGTCCGCAGACCCGGGGACAGTTGACATCCACCCTGCCAGGCTGCAAACAAAACAACACTCAGTGAGTGAGTGAGTGAGTGAGTGAGTGAGTGAGTGAGTGAGTGAGTGAGTGAGTGAGTTAGCGAGTCAGCGAATGGGTCAGTCAGTCAGTCAGAGGGTGGGTTGAATAAGTGGGTATGTTAGACTGATGTAGGTAGGTGGATGGATTAATTGATTGGTTAGTTGGTGGGTGGGTGAGTGAATGAGTGAGAGGGTGGGATGGTGGGTGGGTTGGTTGATTGGTGAGTGAGAGGGTGGGTGGTTTTGCTGAGTTGGTTGGTTGGTTAGTTGGTGGGTGAATGTCAGAGTGAATGAGTCAACAGATCATACTCAATGCACATCGAACAATAGTCCAAAAGTGTTGAAATCCCTCCTCAGTACCTCCCTCAGCCTGCAGTTTCCCACAGTAGTCCATGACTCATGTGTTTCCCACAGTAGTTCATGGCTCATCTGTTTCCCACAGTAGACCATGGCTCATCCATTTCCCACAGTAGTCCATGGCTCATCTGTTTCCTACAGTAGCCCATGGTTTATCAGTTTCCCACAGTAGTCCATGGCTCATCCATTTCCTACAGTAGCCCATGGTTTATCAGTTTCCCATAGTAGTCCATGGCTCATTCGTTTCCCACAATAGTCCATGGCTCATCTATTTCTCACAGTAGTTTATTGCTCATCTGTTTCCCTACAGTAGTTAGCAGCTTGTTCATTTTCGCTTACAACCTCTTGCATCAGATGTCCTGTGGATGTCAACAGTACATTTCTTTAGTTCTTTTCTTTACAGCACTTCTGTCTGCCGGTCGTCAGACATGTGAGAAGCTCATGGGCCTTTACGGTGCGGACCGGAGGGAGAATTGTGAAGGAGGACTCTGGTGCTTTTGTTGAGACCACAAGTAGCCTGACCATGGAAGTCATGGCAGTAAGTAAAGCAATAACATGGCTCAAGACACAGACATTCACTAGGGCATGTGTCCTTAGCAACTCAATGAGCATGCTAGAGACGGGGTGGATCCGAAAAGAGTGGTTGCTGTATCTGGAGCGGTCTCGGCTGGCAAAGATTAGTTTCATCTTCGTGCCAGGGCATGCGGGAGTACAAAGAAAAGAACTGGCTGACAAACTTGCAGATATGGCTAATGTGGAGGGCGGACGCGCCATGGACCAGGCTGACATTCTGAATGCACTACGAGAAGTAAGACTTGCGAGACCCAAGTGATGACTGCGAATCTACAACCATGGCCAGACTGCAAGAACAGCAAATTAAAAGAGGTGTAGCCAAACAAGATTGATAAACCAACACAGAACTGGTGTCGTTAGCCGCTACACGCTGCAGGATTTACTGAGGAAGGGATCCGAGCACTTATGGACTGAATGGTTCGATGTGCAATGAGGATGATCTGTCGACTAACTAACTAACTAACATGCCTATGTATTCACCTTGGATACATAAAGCTGGACAATGTACTCACCCTGGGTACATAAAACTGGACAATGTGCTCTCTCTGTATACATACAACAGGACAATGTACTCATTCTCCGTGTAAATAAAGTAGGACAATATACTCACCCTGCGCACATCCAAAATAACAAAAGAACCACCGCCAGAGCTCTCCGTGACGACAGCCAGAAACTTGGGATTGACACTACAGAAGTTGCTGTCGTGTGTGTTACGTGTTATGCGAACATTTTCAAACATCTGCTCACGCCGACTCTGTGCCCCATAAACATGCCGAAATTTGGAAGTCCGAACTCGCAAAGCCATGCTTCTTTATCTAGTTCTTTGCAACCACTGAGCTGTTGGAAGGTGTCAGCTGATTATCCCCTCTTTGTTACCCAGACCTGGAACAAATAATTACATCAGTTTAGACTTTTGCATTTGTATGTTTGCTCAGCGATTCTTTCATCATCTTTTTGTTCGCTCGCTCAAACTCTAGCGTAGTCCTTAGAGTAGTAAGGGACTGAATTTTGCGTGTGGGTTTGCTTTCCCTTTTACTGGTGTCCCTCGCCTTCAGTCGAACCCACTCCAACTTCAGAGGTACTTGTTATTAATGTCCCCATGTAAAGGATGGAAGCATCTCACCTCCATTTAGGAGAGGCGAGCAACGGCCAGGATTGCACAGCTGAGAGACACAGGCCTAGAGGTGTTCGGCCCTATCCCTTAGTTGAGAGCCGCAGGATGCATATCTGAACTAGTCATGTAGCAGGCTTAATATCGCAGAGCTGAGAGACATAGGCCTAGAGACGTTCGGCCCTATCCCTCAGTTGAGAGCCGTAGGATACGTATCTGAACCAGTCATGTAGCAGGCTTAATATCTCACCTCCAGATTGCAGTGGGTGAGTATCGTTTGGAACTTTTGACTGCTATCCTCAGTCTACCTGCAGAGCAGCAGGGTGTGTCTCTCTTGGTCTGGCCCCTATTCCAAGACCTGTCCGACATGTAGTTGTGCTTCCATCAGCAGTGCTCTTGGGGTCATTGGGACGCACAAGCCCCCCTACCACGGTAAGGTGGAGACATGTCAGGTAGTGGGGGGATCTCAGCGATTCAATTAGTTTAGTTGAATTGAGCTAAGAACCAACATCACTGCACCCAGCACATTCCAAAATGCGCTCCTTTCCCTCGTTCAACAGTCAGCGAAGAGTCACACTACTAATCATTCCCACAATTCCATCATTACCAACAATTCTAACCTACATAAACGTCTTCAGTTACTGCCACTCCACAAATGCATACTTTTTAATAAGGCTAAACTAATTCACAAAATCCTATTTCAAAATGCTCCACACTACCTTTGGCCATTGTTTAAATATAACGCAAGACATAGCGAACGACTAAATATACTTCATGTCCCTAAACCTAGGATAGATTTATATAAAACAAGCTTAGCATACTCTGCCGCTCACTTGTGGAACAATCTTCCACAAGAAATCAAAGACACCACAAATCATTATACAGACATTCACAACCTGTTTGAACACACCTCAGTACAAACTACATTCCCCCACAAACAAAAACCAAAAAAAAGACAATAATAATGGTAATTTATCTCAAACGACAACTAGCCAAAAAACATTCCCATATGTATGGCACGTTACACCTTCCTTAGGTATTTATAATGCCCATATTAAACATTGCCTCAGTGAGTCATTTGTTATTGATTATTTTTCATGCATTTTAATGCTTATTGTTCTTTTGTTGTCAAAAATTCGCTTCATAAGTGATGTTGAATGAAATAATGTAAGAGAGGAAACAGAGAAGAAAGGCAGAATGTCAGACGGGCCTGCGTGCCCAATTCTTAACCCTTTGAAAATAAAGATTTTCGTTCGTTCGTTCCCACCGCTATCTGATTGAAAGTTCTTCCAGAAGCCCTACCCCACAATTTCATTCTTTCCACATGCGGGTTCTCAGTCTGTCCCTTCACCTTCTCCACCTGGTCAAAAAGGCGCACAACCACCTCTCCCTTGTCCATAGGTAATCTACCACCAAGAGATGCATTCCCTGCCAGCCTATATTCAATGAGTAAGCTAAGGAAGGAAGATCAAGATGGGCTAAGTCCCAAGGGAATGGCTTGAATTTCTGAGGAGGCCAAGACTGACTAATATCCGTTTCATTTTCATGTCAGGGCACGCGGATGAAAGAGGAAACAAACAAGCAGATAGGCTTGCGGTTTTGGCTACTGTGGGGGAGGTGCCGAACAATTAACCAAGCTATCACCCTGAACTCCCTCTGGGAGACAGGATGAGTCAATGACTCAAAGGATGGATATGATTTTGCAACTCTGACCAGACTGCTAAATCATCAAGTCAGGCGGGGGTCATGCTAGACTAGAGTGCCATGCAGGAAGCCAAAGAAGAATAACCAACCAACACAGAACTGGTGTCGTCCATCGCTACACACTGACAGAGATATTGAGATACTTTCAAACGAAAACGTTAAAAGTGTGATAGAAATTACAACAACCTTGCCAGTGACTTGTAACCTGCCAATATTGTTGTTAAAGTTATCAAGAGTGTTAAACATGTGACATTACAGTGCAGATGAACATAGTGACATCATAGGGACATTTTAAAGATGGCTGTCCCACATTTGACATGCACCAAAGAGAAGCAGCATTCTGTTACCCGTTTATTTTTTAAATCAGTGAAGGGGTGAAACCAATAGACATTCATTGGCAAATGAAGGTCCAGTTTGATGATCCAGTTTGATGTGGTTACACACATGACCAAGAGAATATTTTATACAGGAATCCAAGCACTTTATTAGCGCTGGAGGACTTGCATTGAACGCACTGTGACCTCATTGAAAAATGATACATTTGTTCTTAACTTTTTCAGAATAATTCACACACACAAACAAAAACATCTGTAGGTTTTTAATTTGAAGCTCCCTCATATTAATGATCATGGTATAATAAGATTAGACAACCAGTTCAGTTCCTTTCCTTCCAAAACAAGCCCCTAAACCATGTCTTAAGTAAACCTCAAACCCACCATGACACCACACCCATGTCCCAAGATCACTTCTACAGTTAGATAACTAGCTGGCACCTTGCTGTCTTGACAGACGATAGTTTGTTACATTGTGCTTTATAACAAGACATAAGTACAATCCATGGCGGCAGCGAATGTTATACCTCCCCAAAGCCTGGATGAATTGTAGAGACCACGTGTTGCCCTTGCAGCATGATCCCTCTCTCAGCCTGCCTTGTTTACTCCAAAGGTAAGGTAACATCAATACATCAGGAACAAGACAAGCTGCAAAAGCTGCCGGATCAGCAAAGCATTGCTCTAACTGTCCGCCTGTCGGAGCTTCAATCCTAGACAAGTTGATGACCAAGATTTAGGACCTAGTCTGCCCTGCCAGGACATTTAATTTGTGGGTTACATTTCCTAGCACTAGGATAAGGCGTGTACCCTCCCAATTACAAACCTACGCCCGAAGCAGTTGGCACTGTTATTTTTCTGTTTCTCATTTGACAAACTCACCAGTTTGTACATTCATCTTCTGTTTCCTTTTAATTAATACAGCTTGCAATTGTTGTTCGAATCTAGAACTGACATTAAAAGGTGAATGAGTTTTGCCAGATTGTTTTCCATGTCTATCCATTAGTGCTGGTTTCATTTCTGTAAAACTACCTGGCATACTCGTTCATGTCTATTCATAGATCTCAGCCCTTGGTGTTCTGGATCAACTCTGCTGATGATATTCCTCCATGCCACTGTCTCGGTCCATCCAGCATCATTTGATTCAGTCTGCCTCTGCCCCCCCCCCCCCCACCTCTCATTGATCTTTCCAACTGTCACAATATTTACCAATTCCTCTCTTCTCATTATGTAACCAAATGCTGTTTGTCTCTTCCTGAGTTTTATAAAATGTACAATTTTCATTAGCCTATTTCAGCTGGTAAGATGTGGAGTTTTTTTTCTGTCAAGGGCAAAAAGAAAACTCTAACCTACACAGTTTGCGGTGACTGCACTAGCCAAGCGACCTTAATTCCTCAGGCTCAAACAGAAAGACATGGTAGTCAATTTAAAATTACCATGGTAAACAATTGATATTATTGTGCGAACATGTGTATATTTCAGCTTGAATGATGTATCTAGTTATTTTACTCTATGTTGTGTGACTTCTGCAGTATGTATCTGACGAGATGTAGCGAAATATGTCAGGCAATAAATCGTACAATTTAAGGTTTATGTCATTGTTATTCAAATTTTCCCTTCAATTATTATATCACATCTTGGTGTTATCTTTTTCTTTGATATAACCATTGTTTTTGTTTTCATTATATTCATAGAAAGTCCACTCTGTTGAACTCTCTATTACTACACTACTCTAAAATTATTGTAGATACTTTCCATTTTCCACTATTAGTACTGTGTCGTTATAAAACATGTTTGTAAGTTCCCTATATTCCTATAATATATAAAAATGATAAATATAATTTATATATAATTAGGGTTGTTCGATAATTTGATAATTAATAATACTTAATAGGGATAAATTTGATATAATTTATTATAATTATTATAATTATGAAGAACTTGGGCCTACAAAACCAAACTACCATCAAGGCAACTCTTTTAAAACCTGAACTGAGTGTTTAAATGCGCAAAATTATTTTTATGATTATCTTCAACTCAAAAGATAATAATAACATGCCGAGAATATAGATAATTTACCAAAACATCAACACAGTCGCAACGCACACTTCTACGACTTCTGTCTTCTAAATATGGACAACGAATTCTCTCCATCTGCCGCTGTGCTCTCTTTATCCACGTTATTTATCGTGAAGTGAAGCGTGGTTTAATTAAGTTGTGTGGTTATCAAAAAATACTAAAATAGTTAACTAAAACCGCCTGAAGCATGCACATTGATTAGAGAGGGACAAACCATGCCTGACTCACACAAGACGAAACGAAGTACAAACTTAAATGAAAGGAAACAATGAGTCAGGAATCGGCCTGGAATTTCTGGCACAAAACCATTTTTAAAAAGCGGCGTTTACCCGAAAAGATAAACACTACAGCTAATGTTCCTGTCAATATTCGACATATCAGAACGTTGCGGTGTTGCTCACCTAAACTTTGGACACAAATATAACGAAAAACGGTCAATAATCCGTATGTAAGAAATACAAGCTCCTTCTGTACGAGACCCTTGTTCTTCTGCTAGTTTACACCGCCATCTTGATATGTCTGGTCACGTGGGACAGGGAGGTAGCATTGTACAGGTAGAGGGATGCACCCGACCACGCCCACAGTGCTTGCTACCTTGTTTCATGTGGGTGCTTGTTAAGTATAAGAGGGGAAAACGTGACAACAGACTTCTAGAAAATACCTTCTACGCGGTATTATCATGCTAGAAATACTAACATAGGAGAGGAATAGGTTGCAACAGACTTCTAAATATGCCTTATATACGGCAGTATCACGCTAGAAGTACTAACATGGGAGAGTAGAGGGATGCACCCGACCACGCCCACAGTGCTTGCTACCTTGTTTCATGTGGGTGCTTGTTAAGTATAAGAGGGGAAAACGTGACAACAGACTTCTAGAAAATACCTTCTATGCGGCATTATCATGCTAGAAATATTAACATAGGAGAGGAATAGGTTGTAACAGACTTCTAGAAAACGAAGTTAGACGAAGAATGACTTGCGCGATGAACTGGATTAAAGTGAGAAAGAGTTGCGCAATTCGTCGACCACACATTCTCGCCTGAGTCCATCTGAATCCAGTGACAAGACAAGCCAAGACGACTGGAGACGAATACAGGTGCAGTGGATGACCAGGGCGCTCTACGTGCCTTGCCTTGCCGTGCTCATTACGTTCCACAACGCTTTGTAAGTAAGCACCGTCTTGACTGTTGAATCATCAATGATTTCTTCCTCGCAATCTGCCGAATCCTGTCTTCACATGCTGGGTAGGCATACGCCAGTTCACCGATTGGTTTGACGCTGAATAGGTTACCCTCGCCTGGTTTCGCCGACCTGTCACAGCCGTTGCCCAGGGGAGGGGGGGGGGGCGCTGTCGCAAGTTGACAACTACTAGAAGCCACAGCAGTGAACTGGATGTCAGGACTGGACCGATGGGGAATGGGCCCCGAAAAGGACATGACAGCCATCCTTACCAAAGGTACTACCAATACCTGTCATCCCAGACCCCTCTAGAAAATAACTTCTATACGGCAGTATCGTGCTAGAAATAGTTCTTGCTTGGATTAAACAGATCAGAATTTTCAGTATGTTGCAACCAGACGTGAATAAATTTGGAAGAGCTTGAAGGCAGCAGTAAGCGTCTCTAGATTAAGGGACAGGGAAGGGCGCAGTGTCGTAGTTCCCAGACACACCGACTTGAGGGTTCGAAACTGGCCCTGGGCTATTTGAAAACAGACCGCTGTGCGCCGATTTCGATAGTATGAAACGTCAGCTGTTCAGAAAACAATGGCAAGCTACTGAACTAAAATTGCCTAGTAAATCATAAACGTCGGCGTGGTCGAATGGGTAGGAGCGAATGTCTCACATAGCGGGTTCAGCACCTATACCGGTCAATTTTCGGACTAAAATGTTGACTTCTCGTCCTTGACTTTGGGACGTAGATTAGAAGTCGGAGTGGGTTTATCTGATGGCGAGGGATACGTGTAATAGGGAAAGCTAATCCACACATAAAAATCAGTCCAAGTAGGTAGCACGTGTATGAACTACATACTTCAGTTCAAACTCGAGCGAGCGAGCGCACACAAACATGAAACTGGTTGGCAGATTCTAAAGAGCTATGTCGAGCCAATAATGATGTGTGGACGCGAATCATGGACAATTATCAGACAAGTTAGGAAACATGTGAAAGCTGTGGACATGTGTTTTTGTACAAAAAATAGTGAGAACCCTCTGGAGAGATATAAGAAGTACTGAAGGTGCATAGAAAGTTCATTCATTCAGAACTGGTTCGCGCATCAGAAGAGGACAGTCTTGAGATGGGGAAAGTTGGAGTGCGTCTGAAAGCGGGAAAGTTGTGGCAATGAATACCATAAGAGAAGATGCTGGTTGATGTTTGATATCATGGCATGGGGTAACATCAGTATCAGAAATTGTTGGTAGTACACGGGACAGAAGGCTGTAAACAGGCAGGATCATCAACGCCACGGACTATAAGAAGATTGGTGGCAGAACACGAGAGAGAAGTGTGGTCAGACATGATCACCAACGCCACGCGTCTCGCTTTTCCTTGTACCAATGTTTAAGGCTGCGGTGATCTGGCAGCCGAGATTATTTAAGAGAACAACCACCTCGCCTCGTTGTGGAATCAAACACACGACACTCCATGGGGGTGTTCTAGCACTACCGCACCTCCCTGTTTACTTTCGCCTTCTTGTTATTCAAGATACAAAATGCCTCACATATCCCTTGTCGCCTGCCCGTACTTCTGTCTGACCTGAAAGTCAAAGGACAGAACAAACAGTGTGTTGACCTAGAAATGATAAGGTCTTATTCTTGATAGTCTTGATAAACCAGCTCAGAAATGGAAACCACTCCAAGAATACATCTATTTTTATCGCTAGAATCTCGTGCGCATTCATTTGGGTGGCGAAGTGATTAAACCACCTGGAACGAAGGTCGTGGGTTCGCTCACGAGTGTAATATTTTCAGAAGTCCCTAGGGGTCGTCGCTTGGGAATACCGACGCCAAAACCAACCCTGATTGCAGCGTGTTATGTCCTGTGCGGTGTTGACTATTGCGACTTGTTCACGTTGTAACATGCATCATCTTTCTGGTGGCCTGGATGCTCTGATTCCTAATTGGTCCTATAATTACTTCTTACAAGTCTATTGGCCAATCATAGGTTACGTATGCATCTGGTTAAGGTAGTCTGCTTTCCTTTGCCAATCCGTCAACCTGATTTCGAGATATATTTCAATGTAACGGAATCTACTGAAAACTCTTGTATTCCTGGCCCAGTCCGTGGAGTGTTGTTTTGAAGTCTGCACTATCTTTGCTGTTAAGCATTGAGACAACTGACTTCACATCTGTAAAGAGAGCTATCTATTTCTCTGTTAACGGCATTTCTGCTGGAGTTGTCAAGGTGTCTGCTTTTAAATTACTTGAGAATGTTCCAGTTGTTACTGACATCATAGCCATGTACCACAGCGCAGTAAGAACACAAGAAGGTATATCAGATATGTTCACAGTCAATACAGGAATGAGACAGGGATGTGTGCTCTCTCCTTTGCCGTGTAATATCTACATAGAGAGAATATCCAAAGAAGCAAGCCTTGGCAGAACTGATTCAGAAAATTTCAAACTCTTCACTTTATACGAAACAACAGATCCACCCATAATAAATGAACTTTTATTTGCTGATGATCAGTGACTGCTTTATAGCGACGAGGGCAGACTGTAAAATCATAATAAGCTGAGTTCAACATGCAGCAGATACAATATGAATACAAATAGAGCCAGAACCAAAGTAAAGCAGATTAGCAGATCTCCTGGCCCACTAAATAGTACACTTATGAAACAAGCTAGATACCAATGTCGAACTTGTACATTGTCCAATTCATACTTAGGCAAAATCAACACCTGTGAGACTTCTTCTTCTTCTTCGTTCATCCGGAGTTTTTTTTTTCCGGATGTGATTGCGTTGTGCCTGTTTACAGCAGAGCTGCGTTCTTGCGCCGTTAGGCCGACACATCCTACTTCTGCGGGCATTTGTTGACCGGGTTAACCTTCCCGGGGTTTCTTAGGACGTTTGACTCTCACTGTTGTGGTGTTATCCCCCATCCCAGCTGGTCCATATAGAACAGCCAAAGATCCTGGTCAGCCCTCAAGGGAAGGCAGGGGCAGACCATGGGCATTCCCCGCCATCCAAGGAGGCTTCCATACTTGCAGAGCCGATACATAGCGCTCTGGTACTGGGCTCACCCAGGAATCGTCACGTCCTGCACATGGCTGCTTAGCCTCACTTCCGTATATTGGGCCTTCCGTTCACCATAGGCTGTTCTTCCGGAAACCAGAAGTATGCAGTCTGCAGATGACATCCACACAGTGAGCTTTCGATTCGGACTTTCCATGTAATGGATTTGCTATCCAAGCAATATTCCATTTCGTGCCACTGGGACACTTTTCCACCTTTTATGAAGCCCACACGGTGGGCTTTTGATTCGGACTTTCCACGTAATGGATTTGCTATCCAAGCAATATTCCATTTCATGCCACTAGGACACTTTTCCACCTTTTATGAAGCCCACACAATGGGCTTTTGATTCGGACTTACCACGTAATGGATTTGCTATCCAAGCAATATTCCATTTCATGACTCTGGGTCTTCATGCACCTTTAAATGTCAACCTGTATGTAGTTAAAGTAAGCTGCGGTCAACTTGAGCTTGTTGATATCTCCATAGAGCTTGTCCTCAAATGAAGCAGGTGTGGGCCAAAATATCTTTCTCTGTTCTGCATACGTTGGGCAATCCTGCAGCAAATGTTTTGCTGTCATTTTTCCAGTTCTACAATTACATTCATCGGTATCTCCTACCTTTAGTTTATTGAACAAGTGGTATTTCAGCCTGTTATGTCCTGTGCGGAGTCTGAAGATTGCTACTTGTTCTCTTCGGTCGAGTTTGTAATATGCATCATCCTTCTGATGGCCTGGATGCTCTGATTCCCATTTGGTTCTATAAGTGCTTTTATCAACCTCTTTGCCTCCTTATAGGTTATGTCTATGTCAGGCTGTGGTAGTCGTCCACCCTCTTTTGCCAGTCTGTCAGCCTCTTCGTTTCCAGGTATACTGCAATGTGATGGGATCCACTGTATTACAACTTTTTTGGATTTCTGGCATAGACCATGGAGTGCTGCTCTTAGGTCAGTTAATTCTGTGCTGTTATTGCTCTTCAGTATTGAGACAGCTGACTTTGCATCTGTGAAGATAGCTATTTGCTTCTCTTTATTTTCCTCCATCAAGGAGCATTTCTGCTGCAGTTTTCAGAGCCTCTACCTCCGCTTTGAAGTTACTTGAAAATTTTCCAGTTGCCATTGAATGTGTTTTTTTCACTCCATTTTTTAAATTTAGGAGAATTCCTCCTCCTCCATTCTTATTGAATTTTTGGCTGATCCATCTGTATATGCATGGGTCCAATTGCTGCTTGGGTAATGTTCTTTTATGTAGTTTAGGGTTATTTCTCTTCTTTCGGTTTCATGCTGAGTGTTCTTTTTCTCAATACCAGGAATGTTTTCTATCATCTCAGGCAGTTGCTGCTGTCTCCAAGCTGGGAACTTGTGTGCATTGTGTATGGGCTTGACTGTTGATATGTTAAGTATAGGATCTGCCCTAATCCTTCGTTTTGCAGTTTCTACAAAGTTGCTACGCTTCAGTCTTCCCTTTCCAAAACCATTAAATCTGTTGTACATAGGGTGGTCTGTCAATCTTCTAAATGTTTCTGCTTGTTGCTGGGCTCTGCTATCTCTTCTATCCTGCATTGGTTGTAAACAAGTGATCTTTTCTAGTTCCTTAATAGGCGTTGTCTTCAGGCTTCCAGTTATGATTCGCATTCCTTGGTTTTGGACTCTACTTATTTTGTTAAAGTTTGACTTAGCTGCTGTTGCCCAAGCCGCAATGCCATATTCCAGTACTGGCCTCACCCGTCCAGTATATAACTTCTTGAGAACTTTCTCATCTGCTCCCCACGTTGTACCAGCAAGCTTTTTCATGATTGCCATTCTCTGCCTTGCTCTTGTTCGATTTTTCTCAACCTGTGTCTTCCATGTCAGGCGACGATCAAAGGTGACTCCTAGATAGTTTGGATTTTCTTCATGGCGCAATATTTTTCCATTCAATACCAGCTTAGGTTGCCGAGTTTTATTTGAGAGGGAGAACACTGTGCATGTTGTTTTCTCCTCACTTATCTTCACCAGCCACGATTTTGACCAGTCCTCTAGCGCTAATAAGGCTTGCTGTATTCTGCTGTTAGCTGTACTAATATATTCTTCAGATGTCCATATGGCTAGGTCATCTGCAAAGGAGGATGTGTGTACTCTGGCTGGAAAATTTTCTGTGATGTCATTTATATATGCTAGGAATAATGTTGGTGAAAGAACTCCTCCTTAGGGGGACACCTTGCTCCAGCAGCATCATTTTGCTTGCTTGTCCTTGTACTTTTGTCCTGGCAGTTCTGTTCCCAAGGTAGTGGCTGATCCATTTATACATTTTTCCACAAACATGCATGTTTTGCAGTTTTACTTTCAGT
Organism: Cepaea nemoralis; assembly: GCA_014155875.1. Classification (NCBI taxonomy): domain Eukaryota; kingdom Metazoa; phylum Mollusca; class Gastropoda; order Stylommatophora; family Helicidae; genus Cepaea; species Cepaea nemoralis. The sequence continues at coordinate 65,083 of JACEFZ010010473.1, read as the reverse complement.
CCTTCCTTCCATACTTTATCAAATGCTTTTTCTAAATCTATCCAGATTGCTAGTGTGTGCTTTTTCTCTTGGAAGGCATCCTCTATTTCCTGAGCTATATAGGTTATTTGATCTTCAGTGGATCTGTACTTTCTGAATCCTGCTTGGTGTGGTGTTAAGAGTTGGTTTTCTTCCAGATGCCATGTTAGCCTGCCATTGATAATGCGTTCCATTAATTTTCCTACACAACTAAGTAGACTGATAGGTCGATAGCCATTTGGTTCTTCCAGGTCTTTTCCTTTCTTTGGGACTGGTATTAGTATAGCTTCCTTCCATGCCTGTGGGACTATTCCTCTCTTCCAGCTGTTATTTAGGACTGCTAGTAGTTTCATCTTTGCCTTGGTGCCTAGTCCTATTAGCATTTCATTTGTGATTCCATCCTTTCCTGGTGATTTCTTCTTTTTTAGGGTATTCATTGCCTGTTCCATTTCTTCCATTGTAAGATTTGCCATCATATATTCTGCTGCTGTCTCTGTATTTCTATGATGTATCTGTTTGTCTTTGATTGCTTTCTTCTGTTCGGTTGTAATATCAATGTGGTTTGCATTTGCATAGTGTTCCATTAGTGCATTTGCAGCCTTTTTTCCTGTAAGCAAGGCATTTCCTTGTTTAATTGTTATTTGTTTGTTTCTAGGTCCTTCATTGTTCATGGCTTTCACTAGTTTCCATAGTTTGTTTCCATCCCTGTCAAAATTCAGGTTGTCTGTTTTTTCCCTCCAACAATCTCTTGTTGTTTGATTTACTGTTCTTTTATATTTTGCTGAGATGGCTTTGAGAGAGATATTCGCTTCAATTGTTTGTTCTCTCTCTGCTGTCTTCCTGGCATCTTCAACTTTGTCCTCCAAACTTTGTAGTTCTTCTGTCCAGTATGGTTTGTAATTTTTCCTCGCTCCTCTAGGAATGGACTCAGTGGCTGCCTGTATTATCGCTCTGTTTAGACTTTCCACCATTTGCTTTATGTTGCCATATCGTGTATTTATGTGGTGTGTCTCTTGAATGCATGCCACATCTATTCTATCTTTATGAAGACGCTGTGTTAGGGAGTCTTTCTTCTTGTAAACTCCTTCGGCATTCCACTGTAGTATGTCGAGTGTCCGGGGTATTTGGTCAATAGCTCTTAACCTACTTCTCTGTGCCTAGACTCCACAGCACAGGGGAAGGTGACCACCAGTAGTCATGGGTGGACCCCCTCGAGGCAGGGGGCCCGGCACTATCGCCGCCTGATGGGACTTCACGGGATTAGCACCATAACGATTAATTTTGATTTGTGACATCATGAATTAAGTTACGTTGCACTGCTTTGTCAAGCCTGTGGCTCAGTACATCCGATTTCGACAAGCATTTTTCGGGATGCTTTCCCTAGCCTTTGACTGTCCCCAGTCTACCTACAAGACAGCAGGTTTGTGCGTCTCTTCGTCTGGTCCCTCTCCCTTGACCTGTCCAACATGGGTGACCCTACCAGTAGCTGTGCTACCGTCGGCATAGCTCTTGGGGTCATTGGAACGCGCAAGCCCCTCTACCTCGTCAAGGTGGACGCACAGCAGAGGGGCACCTGTTAGACGAGATGCTTCAGGAAAGCTGCCAATTCCAAGTAAGGAATGATGTTATTGAAAGACAAAAGATCAAATGGTTCGACCATCTCGTTAGAATGCAACACCATCAACTACCAGCACTGGCCCTTTATTAAAGAAGATCTAGTATGAGAACGGGGCCCATAAGGGAAGCAAAGAATAGCAACACTGTAGCCTACCACGCATGTCGTAAGAGGCGACTAAGGAGGCTTGATGGTTACGTCGCCCGGCTACTGAATGAGTGCGTGGCGCGACACTGTGAGCTTCATGTGAAGTGCTTTTGAGTCTGCCCAAGATTTTTTTTCTGAATGTGACTGCATGTTCAGAGCGATGGCAGGTGGCTATGTCCCAGAGTTGACCGGTTTTTGCCTTATGCAGAAATGCGTGGCTGCTGGTTGACTGCCACTGCCGTCGGTGATGAACTTTATTTTCGTGGACTGTGTGGGTGAACATCTAGGAAACATCCAGATAGGAAAATGACTGCCAATTCCATCAGAGATGAATTGAGTGTTTCGTGGGGGACTGGTGTGTCGACATTTTGGCGGCAGCATTATGCAGTGTATCTGTGCGGGCTGTTTGTCGAGACTCCTGTCTTTTCCACTTTTCACATTGGGCAGCGTTTTGTGTGATATTCACTGGCACAGGAACGGAGCATAATGGGGACGACCCGTTGCTGTGAAGTTGGAACTGCGACTAACTAACTAACTAGTATGAGAGCACAGCGAAATGGATTGACAACATCAAAGACAGTTGTACATTCACATGGAATGACACAGTCCAATGCCATTCATTGGTTACTGGACAACCAACTATTCCTCCGCAGGACACTTGATGGCAAAAGTGGAAGGAATGACTGACACGTGGCGCTCAATTTTTCACATTTGCTGCATACAGGAAGTGAGTACACATAAAACAAACCCACACGTGACATGTATACCATTATAATCTGTTTTATTTCACATCATTAGAATCAATATCATTGTTAAATATTCAACATTTCACAAAATTCTAGGGAAACCAAAAAAAGAAAAAAAAGAAACCATACAAACTACATCCACATTCAATCTTGGTAAAATCTCAGCAACCATGTTCTAAAAGGTTGGAGGTGAACCAAATAAAACAGCTGAGTTTTGTTTTTGTACAGATAAACACTATGGCTGTACATCAATCTCCAAAATGTCTCTCTGTCTCAGCGTCACCCGTTCGAGCAACTTCATGACATGTACCAGTCTCCGTACTTGACATGTTGGTCTGATGCAGTGGAAGAAATACAGAAAACAAATCACACACGCATGCAACTAGAGTCTCTATCTACGGCCACCACAGCGATACAGAGTGTGTGTACGTCCACAGCCTAATCTATTGGCCGTCAAGGACAGACAACACAGACATACATGAAAGCTGCACTGGAATAATGATTCATTTTCATGAAGGCAAGAATCAGCCTGCTACATATTATCACTCTTTCTTCTAGGCAGCCCTGCAGACTGTAACCAATGACCGCCTCACAAACCATGTAACAACTGACAGTCCCACAACTCATGTAACAACTGTCAGTCCCACACCTAATCTAACAACTGACAGTCCCACACCTAATCTAACAACTGACAGTCCCACACCCCATGTAACAACTGACAGTCCCACACATCATGTAACAACTGACAGTCCCACACCTCATGTAACAACTGACAGTCCCACACCTCATGTAACAACTGACAGTCCCACACCTCATGTAACAACTGTCAGTCCCACACCTCATGTAACAACTGACAGTCCCACACCTAATCTAACAACTGACAGTCCCACAGCTAATTTAACAACTGTCAGTCCCACACCTAATCTAACAACTGACAGTCCCACACCTCATGTAACAACTGACAGTCCCACACCTCATGTAACAACTGACAGTCCCACACCTCATGTAACAACTGACAGTCCCACACCTCATGTAACAACTGACAGTCCCACACATCATGTAACAACTGTCAGTCCCACACCTAATCTAACAACTGACAGTCCCACACCTCATGTAACAACTGACAGTCCCACACCTCATGTAACAACTGACAGTCCCACACATCATGTAACAACTGACAGTCCCACACCTCATGTAACAACTGACAGCCTCACACATCATGTAACAACTGACAGTCCCACACCTCATGTAACAACTGACAGCCTCACACATCATGTAACAACTGACAGCCTCACACCTCATGTAACAACTGACAGCCTCACACCTCATGTAACAACTGACAGCCTCACACCTCATGTAACAACTGACAGCCCCACACCTCATGTAACAACTGACAGCCTCACACATCATGTAACAACTGACAGCCTCTCACACAGCTTGTAACACTGACAGCCCCAAATGCCATGACAATCTTTAGACAAAGCACAGTGTCATCTCATCAGAAGACATGTTCAAAACTGAACAGCAACCATACACTGGTATAGACAAACATAGAAGCTGAGCGTTAGGTATGCCATATGCCTGATTCGCCATCTTGCTCTCTCTCTCACACACACACACAGAGAACAGCATGGCTAGAAAAGGTATCCACTAACATAGTGATGTACGCACCCACACAAAATGATCAACTCAAGCTATAATATACAATTGAATGCAAATATACATGTTTTTACATTTCATGGACTGCTGTTGTACATACAGCATCAACCCATGCTGTACACATGATGCCTACATTTCATGGACTGTTGTACACATGATCACTGCACTTCATGAACTGCTGTTGTACGCATGCTCCTTACATTCACGGGCTGCTGTTGTACAACAACAGTCCATGAAGTGTAGGGATCATGTGTACAACATTAGTCTGATCCCAACATTTCAGACTGATGTTGTACACATGATCCCTACACTTCACAAACTGCTGTTGTACGCATGATCCCTACATTTCATGCACTGTTGTTCACGTGATCCTTACACTTCATGGACTGCTGTTGTACAACTGGCATCATTACATGCTGTACACATGATCCCTACACACCACTGGTGCCATCACACAATATGTACACGACCCCCAACACACCACCATCGGCACCTATACAAGCTGTACACACGACCCCGGCGACAGACATACGGGTCCATTTCTGCACTTCCACAAGTCATGACTGACAATTTCTCTGCCTCAGTGGCCAAGACAGTTTCTCCACATTAAAAAGTCACGACAGACAATTTCTCCACCTTTAGAAGCCACGAAATTCCGTTACCCTCAGAAGTCACGACAGACAAACAATTTCTCTAGCTTTCCCTCAGTCACAAAAGACAATTTCTCTGGCTTTCTCTCACCTAAGAAGTCACAAAAGACAATTTCTCTAGCTTTCTCTCACCTAAAAGACAATGATGTCACCAAGTGCCTTGTACACATGTTATGATAACCACTATCACAGCATGACTACAGCCATAACATGAAGTTAGGAAAACCACAACTGGGGATGAACGCTAGAAATACTTGTGCAGGAAGGTAGTACCAGAAGTAAACTACAGACAAATAAGTGTGAACATGAAGGTTCATCTGGTTCAAACCTGGTTTGGTGTGGTGGAGTGTATGCACACAAAAACACACACATAACATTCTAAAGACACCACATGCTACAGTGCAAACGGAATGCGAACTTGTGGACACGGTCAAGACAAGAAAATAGCAGCAATGCAAACAGTCAATGAATGACTCTCACGTGGTTGAAGTGAATCCCAGAAAGAGATCATTAATATCAAAGTAATACAAGGACACAGACAGACATCCTGACATACGGCCAGTTCCATGATAAATGTAAATAGCGATCTAATGATTACATGGATACAGTACCCTACTCGGCTCTGTATTATAATTCATTGGACTGACCTGACTGTCATAGATGGTGTCAATAACAATAACTGACATATGCAATTCCGCTGTAACACAACATTGGAGACTAAAATGCAAGTTATTGCACGTTAAAAATCCCGCAGCAGAAGGAAAGTGAAGTACCAGGCCAAATAGATGGCTGCCCAGGTAAGAAGATGGCGGCACTGCAGACAGTCAATGAATGAAATCATGTGGCTACCACAAAAGATTCAATCAGTGAGACATCACCACTCCACAAGGTACAGATCAGATATCACCCAATATGATACAGACATCTGCACAAGTACTATTTGCAGTGCTGTTGGACTGTCCCCACAAGTTACATCTTGCCCTGCAATATCTACACTACAGCCTGGCAAACTCCTTAAGTAGATGCAGCATAAATAAGAGAACTTAATGCGTCATCTGTACAGAAATATGTCATGTTTGTCCTGTCTCACGCATCCACTACACTAACTTCACAGCTTGAAATCTCTGCCTCGTGCATCAGCTACAAAACTTCACAGCCTGAAATATCCGCCTCGTGCAGCCACTACAAGACTTCACAGCCTGAAATCTCAGCCTAGTGCATTAGCTACACAACTTCACAGCCTGAAATCTCTGCCTTCTTCACCAGCTACAGCCTGACAACTCAACCACCAACATGTGACACACCAAAGCACCTTTAGTCACAGACAAGCGTTTCCCACAGCCACCCACCAATGACGAGTCCTATAATTAAACCACACACAACACTCATTTCACAAACGATCCTTGATGAAATACATCACAATCTCTCCACGAACAGCCCAAGATATATATACACATATGTTTCTTTTTGTTTAATTACAGACTACAGATGACCACTGTTCGCAGGATGAGTACAGATGATGCCAGGGGAGAAACCATCAACATGACCTTGTGGCACAAACACATGAGGATGGGATATGGGGGTCCGAAGGACAAGCATACTTTAAATCTTATATATTTTCTCTCCCTTGACAACAGGGTTATTCCTGCGTATCTCCTCCTGGCCCTTCTCCTTGAAGTCAAATGTACAGGCGTGTGTGTCCGAGTAACGATGTAAGCTGCAGAACAGTCTCCCACAGTGGCAGGCAAAACCTGGAAGATAAGCAAGTCAGGCGTAAGCTTATGCGTATGTGTGTGTGAGAGAGAGAGAGAGAGAGAGAGAGAGAGAGAGAGAGAGAGAGAGAGAGAGAGAGAGAGAGAGAGAGAGAGAGAGAGAGAGAGAGAGAGAGAGAGAGAGAGAGAGAGGAGCGTAAGCTATAGAACTTCCCACAAAAGACTCAAGAGACTAGACATACGATTCTATCAGTGAGACAGCAGCTACCAGACATAAGACTCAACCAGTGAGACAGCTACCAGACATGAGACAATCAATGAGACAGCTACCAGACATAAGACAATCAATGAGACAGCTACCAGACATGAGACTCAACCAGTGAGACAGCTACCAGACATGAGACTGAATCAGTCAGGCAGCTACCAGACATGAGACTCAGTGAGACAGCTACCAGACGAGACTCAACCAATGAGACAGCTACCAGACATGAGACAGCTACCAGACATAAGACTCAACCAGTGAGACAGCTACCAGACATGAGACTCAACCAGTGAGACAGCTACCAGACATGAGACTCAACCAGTGAGACAGCTACCAGACATGAGACAGACAATGAGACAGCTACCAGACATAAGACTGAATCAGTCAGGCAGCTACCAGACATGAGACAGCTATCAGACATGAGGCAGCTATCAGACATGAGACAGCTACATGAGACAGCTACCAGACATGAGACAGACAATGAGACAGCTACCAGACATAAGACTGAATCAGTCAGGCAGCTACCAGACATGAGACTGAATCAGTCAGGCAGCTACCAGACATGAGACTCAACCAGTGAGACAGCTACCAGACATGAGACAGACAATGAGACAGCTACCAGACATAAGACTGAATCAGTCAGGCAGCTACCAGACATGAGACTCAGTGAGACAGCTACCAGACATAAGACTCAACCAGTGAGACAGCTACCAGACATAAGACAACCAGTGAGACAGCTACCAGACATAAGACAATCAATGAGACAGCTACCAGACATAAGACTGAATCAGTCAGGCAGCTACCAGACATGAGACAGCTACCAGACATAAGACAATCAATGAGACAGCTAGCATACCCAAACATCAGCTGTCTCCCTAGATGACAAGACACTGTACATCTCATCCAAGTGCTCTACTCTAGAAGTGATGTCACAAGACCACATCCTGACGCTGTCTACACTCAAACTTAAAGACACGGACAACATGCACATCGTTTGTGCTACTTGTTAACAAAGAAGATACCAAAGAACATACCTGTCAGACCAACTTTTTTCCGACATTCCATACAGCGATTCTTTTTTGGTTTCTTGCCTTTATCTCCCTCACTGCCATTATCACCTATTGGAAGATGTAGGGGAGGAGCAGGTATACACATTAGTGGCAAGTTGTGACAAGCAACACAATTATTGTTACAAGTGTTACAGTCAACACAAATATTGTACTAATATATGATGGTGCTAGATGTGTGATGGTACTGGACGTGTGATGGTACTGGACGTGTGATGGTGCTGAACATGTGATGGTACTGAACGTGTGATGGTGCTGGACGTGCGACAGTGCTGGACGTGTGGCGGTGCTGGACATGTGATGGTACTGGATGTGTGCTCGGTGTGTGATGTGCTGGGTGTGTGATGTTCTGTGCTGGGTGTGTGGCGGTGTTGGGTGTGTGGTGGTGCAGGGTATGTGGCAGTACTGGGTGTGTGATGGTACTCAATGTGTGATGGTGCTGGATGTGTTATGGTACTGGGTGTGCAAAAGCTAAATGTGTGATGGTACTGGGTGTGTGATTGTACTGGGTGTGTTATGGTAGTGGATGTGATGGTACTGGACGTGTGATGGTGCTGAACATGTGATGGTACTGAACGTGTGACGGTGCTGGACATGTGATGGTACTGGGTGTGTGGTGGTACTGGGTGTGTGATAGTACTGGATGTGTGATGGTGCTGGGTGTGTGATGGTGCTGGGTGTGTGGCGGTGCTGGGTGTGTGATGGTGCTGGGTGTGTGGCGGTGTTGGGTGTGTGATGGTACTGGGTGTGTGATGGTACTGGGTGTGTGATGGTACTGGGTGTGTGCTAGTACTGGATGTGTGGTGGTACTGGGTGTGTGGTGGTGCAGGGTATGTGGCAGTACTGGGTGTGTGATGGTACTCAATGTGTGATGGTGCTGGATGTGTGATGGTACTGGGTGTGTGATGGTACTGGGTGTGTTATGGTAGTGGATGTGTGATTGTACTGGGTGTGCAAAAGCTAGATATGTGCTGGCGCTAAATATGTAATGGTACTGGGTGTGTGCTGGTGCTAGATATGTGATGGTACTGGGTGTGCAAAAGCCAGAAGTGTGCTGGCGCTAGATAGGTGAGTGCTGGATGTGCATAAAGCTAGATGTGTGAAATAAAAGACGAGCCACATAACACAAGAACACACTGCCCAATACCTTCAGCACTGGCGGCCAGCTCCCTGGTGAAATCCTTGCCATCCTTGTCATTGAGATGAGCTCTAACTGAAGCCACGGTGGGGCTAGCTGTCTCGACTTCTGAACCACCGACAGCCCCAAGCTTGTCAATACTGGCATTACTGGATGCGCCCACACTCATTTCTGCTCAACGGACAGATCAATATGTTAATTTTCTCATTATCTGAACATGCTAATACATCTCAACACAGCAAACAAATGTGAGTACCTAAATCAAATAGAAACACAAGCTCAACCTATCACTGAAACACACCTCTCTACTCAGCCTAAAAATACATCATCAATCAGGTGCCGTCTCCACAATGAAGGTTGGCTGCAATGGATCTCCTACACTGTCTGTCTCTCGCCCTGACTGTACATTCTGTCAGATTGCTGTTAGCCCATCTCTTGATGTTATCTTCCCACTTGTATTGTTGTCTACCTCTTGCTCACTTGCCCTCCAGTATGGTTTTTATAGGAATATTAACTTGGCCAAAACATTTGTCTCTTTTTTATTTCTTTCACCAAATCTCTCTTCATTATCAGTTTTTCTAGAACCTCTGTATTTGATTATTTTTGTTTTTGTGAAATACGACATATTCGTCTATATATCCACATCTCCGGGGCCTCTTTCGACCTAACTGCCTAAAAATACATCACTCAAAACAAAACAAAACAAATAAAAGTGTCCCAATGGCATTCTTATCTAAATAAAGAAACGTATACCTAAATAATGAAACATTGTATACCTAAATAAAGAAACAATATATACCTAAATATCTTTGGGCATGTCATGAAAAGGGGAAAGCTGGGGCATGTTGTCACAGAGGGAAGGGAGGAGGAGGAGAAGAAGAGAGGCAGGGTGAGACACAAAAAAAGAAGATGCTGGACAGATTGACATTATGACATGAAGGAACGTCTCTATCAGAAATGATTCGCAGCACAAGAAACAGAAGGCTGTGGACAGACATGATCACTAACGTACATGGCACGGACTATTAAAAAAAAAAAAGAAGAAAAAATAGAAGTGCATGTCTCAGCTCAGCATTCTTCTTCTTCTGCGTTCATCCGGATTTTCTTTTCCGGATGTGACTGCGTTGTGCCTGTTTACAGCAGAGCTGCGTTCTTGTGCCGTTAGGCTGACACATCCGACTTCTGCGGGCATTTGTTGACCGGGTTAACCTGCCCGGAGCTCAGCATTCAAAAACACCTATCAGCCCAGCAAAGAAAATCATCTATCAGCCCAGCAAAGAAAATCATCTATCAGCCCAGCAAAGAAAATCATCTATCAGCCCAGCAAAGAAAATCATCTATCAGCCCAGCAAAGAAAATCATCTATCAGCCCAGCATAAAATTACACCTTTAAACCCAGCTGACAAAGACAACGATGAGCTCAGCATACAAAAATACCAACCAAACCAGGCTGGCCACCAAACAAAACACTTAACTCAGCAAACAAATATATCTATTAGCCCACCAAAGAAAATTATCAGCCCAGCATAGAAATCCATCTCTCGACCATATGTTAGTTCAGCCTGCCCTACACAGTATGTATATGTAATTCTACATTCACAAATTTGCCACATACAAAGTCTCACACACACCTAATGTAATCCTGAACACATTTCAACTGAAGCACTTTTTGGGGCTCTCGAGGTATGGTGTCTGCCTCGAGTGCTGGGTTCAGGCCCCGGTGAGGACCAGGATTTATTTTTAAAATCCACCTGGATTTCCAGTAATAAAATTTCCCCTGGTCTCTGAGTAGTGAGATCGGACGCCCGTGTGTATTGTTGCGCACGTAAAAAATCCCTTGGCAGTTGGAAATCGAAAAAGAGTAGTCTAACGGCGCTGCCTGGGCAAAATTTCGAGTTAAAAATCTACCCAAAGTATTTCAGGATCCTCGTCCGATGCAACGGAGTTCGTGCATTGAGCTGAGTTTCTCCAGACTCAGGTTGAGTTAGGAGAAAAACGGAGCACTTATGGGTTAAATCGTGTGCCGTGATGTTGATAAAACGACTAAACTAAACTAACTAAACATTTCAACTAGGTAGTCCAAGGTTTCTTCCTCTCCTACCCTATGCGCAGTCACAATATACAGCTGACAACATAAAGTGACCTTATATTAACTGGGCTGCTCTGAGTCTGCCTCCTCTCTTTCACACACACAGCAGCCATAAATGTCAAACGACAGCCTTACCTAAAGTGACACTGTGTTTAACTTTTTCTCACACACGTTTCTAGAAGCCACACAACAGCTTATGGCCTTACATACAATGGGGTGGCCCTGTATTTAGTGGACTACCTAAGGTCTCTCTCTCTCTCACACACACACACAGAGCAGCCAAACACATGACAATTGCCTACAGCTGGGTTGACCTGTATTAACTGGACTGTCCAAGGTATCTCCCTTTATCCCCCCCCCCCTCTCTCACACATGTAATAGCCGGACAACACATGACAGCCTTACCTAAAGTGGCCCTGCTTAAAGCTGACGTCACGGCACCTAGACCATTGTCATCAGCAGCACCAAGGATGGAAGCCCTGCTGAGGGATGAGGATGGGGACTGGACCGACGACTCATTCTGCTGCGGCTGCTTCAAATCCTTGTAGCACTTAGAACACATGCCATCAAAAGCTTGAGCAGCATAGAATCCACAGCCATTACGGCAATAGAGAGGCGAGGCAATGTTCTGGTTGCCATTCTGTTCCATAGACATGGTGATGATCTTTGTGTGGGTATCCTCAAATACAACCTGCAGGGAGCACAATTCAAATGTTTACTACACACAATAAATATGGTTCAACTGCAGCTGGAGAAAAGTGCTGAAGTGATATACAGAAACTACATTTCCTCTTTTGTCATATAACCCCTATTTGGGGTATAGTCCCTCAAACAACTCACTCCAAGCCTTCCTCTCACAGACCCTCAACCAACTCACTCCAAGTCCTCCTCTCATAGACCCTCAACCAACTCACTCCAAGTCCTCCTCTCATAGACCCTCAACCAACTCACTCCAAGTCCTCCTCTCACAGACCCTCAACCCTCTTCCAGCCCTCCTCTCACAGACCCTCAACCCTCTTCCAGCCCTCCTCTCATAGACCCTCAACCCTCTTCCAGCCCTCCTCTCACAGACCCTCAACCCTCTTCAAGCCCTCCTATCTTTAGCTATCCCATGGAGCTCTGCCCACGTCCTCCCACATTGTTCATTTCTATTTCTACTTTTCTCAGTGAGATTATAACTCTATTTCTTCCTCTACTTTTTTTGTCCTGTGGCTTCCAGACTCAAATTTTACTAGTTATACTATTATTTAAGTGAGGAGCGGCTGGTCAAGTGACAAGAATGCCGGATTCTCATTCGGGAGACCCAGGTTCGAATCCTTGATAAGGTGTGGATCTTTTCATGTTGGGCACAAGAAGAAAACTCTAACCTGCACAGTTCACCGTGACTGCACTAGCCAGGCAGCCTTAATTCTTCAGGCTCAAGAACCATCTGCCATACAACACAAGGTATTATATTGGCAGTGTTTTTGATTAATATTCGTGATAAGCTTAATCCTTGTCACTTCCACAAATTTCCTAACGTTATAAAAGAAACCCACACTTATATGCCTACAAAATGTGAAAAACAAGTAGACAAGCTCAGAAACATTCAATGGCAGTGGAAATGTGGTTTATGAGGAAAATCATCAATAACATTAGATGTGCAGATGATACAGTATTGATTGCAGACAATGAGCAGGATCTGCAACAATTAGTAGATGCGGTTGTTACACCAGTGACCAACTGGGGTTAGAATTAAATTGTAAAAAGACACAGATTATGGTCGTCACTAGGAAGAACGAAATACCACAATGTAATATACAAGTAAATGGGAATATTCTTCAAGTGAATTGGTACAATTATCTCGGAACAGTCATAACAGCTGATGGAAGATGCCTTGAAGAGATTAGAACAAGAATCGTCATACGAAAGTAGCCTTTAGCAAGATGAAAAACATACTGACCAATAAAAAGATGTCAATTGAAACGAGAAAAGAGTGTTGAGGTGCTACATAGAGAAATACATAATTCTAATAACTTGGACAATGCGCAGTCAAGCTGAACAACATCTGATGGCTGCAGAAATGTGGTTTCTGAGGAAAATGCAAAGAATACCATGGACAGACAGAAAAACCAATGACCAAGTACTACAGGAGACAAATGAAAATCGTAAATTGATTAGAGAAATTAGATGTAGACAGTCAACATTTTTTTGACATGTTATGAGAAGAAATGGATTGGAGAACTTAGTGACAACTGGCAAGATTGAAGGGAACAGACCAAGGGCAAGACCGAGAAGTAAATACTTGGATGGCTTGACCACATGGCATAGTCGAGACAGGAACACTGAGCTGATCCACAGACTCTGGTGATCGAGTGAAATGGCGAGTCATGACCGCCACGGCACATGATTGATTGATTGATCTTTCCATCACAACTTAGTTCACCTATATTTGTTTAGTTCTCTCCATGACCCTGTCATAACATTTTATTCCCATTATCCTGAGCAGGCACCAATTAACGAATGCTTGTAGTTTGTTTTAATTAGTTTAGTTATTTTCCATACGTCTGACCCCTACAGTCAGATTTATACTGGAGAAACATACTAAGTTTAGTACTAAGTTTACCTTCCTTTCACTTCCACAAAGTCCTACATGAAACAATTCAAAACCATAAACTGATTAGAGAAATTAGATGTAAACATTCAAGATATTTTCGGCACATGAGGCAAAATAAACCTGAAAACTTAGCAACAACTGGCAAGCTTGATAGTAAAAGGGCAAGGGAAAGAAAGAGAAACAAAACCTGTTCTCACTGTTATATACAGAAGCTTACAAGTGATAAATGCAGTTTGTTTTTTCTCTTAAAGAATCACAAGTCCGGAATCAGGTGTGTGTTCTCGTCCCAAAATACAACGTGATCAAGAGCAATTCTGGCAGTTTTATTATCCTCTTGCTCTTTTCCCTATCAAGCTTGCCAGTTATCACAAAGTTGAAACTACATTCTTTTTCTTATAATCCATGCCATTTTGCACTGATGATCACGTAATTCATAGTCTTCTGTCTCATTACCATGTGGTGTTGGTTATCATGACTTTCCCAGACTTCTGTCATTGCCATGTGGCATTGGTGATCATGTCTTTTATATAGTCTTTTGTCTCATTGCCATGTGGCGTTGGTGATCATGTCTTTAACATAGTCTTCTGTCTCATTGCCATGTGGCGTTGGTGATCATGTCTTTTACATAATCTTCTGTCTCATTGCCATGTGGCGTTGGTGATCATGTCTTTAACATAGTCTTCTGTCTCATTGCCATGTGGCGTTGGTGATCATGTCTTTTACATAATCTTCTGTCTCATTGCCATGTGGCGTTGGTGATCATGTTTTTCACATAGTCTTCTGTCTCATTACCATGTGGCGTTGGTGATCATGTCTTTCACATAGTCTTCTGTCTCATTGCCATGTGGCGTTGGTGATCATGTCTCACATAGTCTTCTGTCTCATTAACATGTGGCATTGGTGATCATGTCTCACATAGTCTTCTGTCTCATTGCCATGTGGTGTTGGTTATCATGACTTCCCAGACTTCTGTCACTGCCATGTGGCATTGGTGATATCCGTTCAGAACCTTCTTATGTACCACCAACCATTTATACTACTGATGTTCCTCCATGCCATATTGCCAAATTTTGCAAGATCACCTGTCTTGGTCTCCTCCTGCCCCCCCCCCCCCTTTCCAAGTTAAGTACTACATGTCTAGGATAATCAATACTTCGGCTATAAAGTAATAAAGGTAAAATAATGTCATGGCAAAAAATGATACTGTCAGTGGGATGAAAAGCGTTACTACATCTGCTATTTCCGGCTATGATATAACGAGGTGGAAGAAGAACAGCTGTGCATGTTGAATGGTTGTTGCCGTCTTTGATAGGGAGACAGAGAAAATATTACACTGACAACCGACTCCTTACAGGTAGAGTGAGTAAAGATCTTTGGTATGGCTGCTGTAACGAACGATTCAGGACACAAGTGCAGTTTGATTGATGGTCATAACAGTGAGATGGTGTGGTGTTTGTCCATCAAGAATAATGATGACCATTCATTTCATCCAGTTAGGTCGAAAGTATGGAGCCAACAGTTCTAAGGACTATGGCTGATAAGGACTATTTTGGCTCAAAATGTTCTTTGACAATGTGGGCAAAGAATGCATGACGTTCCAGGAGGAGGATCTCCTGCAAATGTATGTGAGATCGTGTAGCCACTATTAAGAGCTTAGAGACAATTCTGAAATTAATTTTACCAGGAAAGGTGGATGGCACAGCTACAGTGGTAAAGCAAAATTAATTCTACCACAGCTGGGGGTCAAACCCAGACTACTCACACTGCCATAGTAAGAAACACTAAATACTACTAGACTATGTAATAAAACAAATTGTGAATAAAATAATGTGAAATTCTTAATCTGTATCAGTCCAATGTAAACGTACAAGCTAAGCAAAAGGAACCAGGTTTCAAAATGGTTGATAAGATAAGTACACATGAACGTTGTACACCATGAGCATATCTGTGACAGATATTTTTTTTTGGGCGTGTGGATTAGCTTTCCCTATTGACTGTCCCTCGCCTTCAGTCGAACCCACTCCGACTTCAGAGGTACTTGTAATTAACGTCCCCAAGTCAAGGACGACAGATCCACATTTTAGTCCAGCTGTCCGGTGTAGGGGTTGAACCTCTTACCTCGGCATCATTACAACAGATGTTTAAGAACACGCGTTCTTATCTATCCATTCGGCCATGCGAACCTGCGATAATGTAAATACTTTATATTACAGCGCGAATTGGTCTGATCAGTCACAATCGCTCTCGCAATGGATTGTATTTGTAGTTGGTTATTATTATGCCCTTTTGAAGTACAATGACAAACCATTATCTGTCAAGATGGCAAGGTGCCAATGTAACTTTATATTACAACAGTTTCTATTTCAAACTGATACATTAACATTACTGTTCATTACATTACTACATAATTGTGATTACAAAAACCTCACAGCTTTAAATTTTAAATGGAAACAGCTTACTGAGTTACTCATAGCTTACACACATGTGGTGTGGACAACCAAGCATGTGGTTGTGTTGTTGCACTTCTTTTCTTAAATACTGCAATTGTTATGTATATATAATATAATTATATACATAATTTTTTACGGTTACCTTAAGTTCAGTGCCACTAAAGGCCCAGAATTGGCTTCAGAGATTCAGAATGGGACACGAAGATTGAATGTTCCTCCTCGAAGATTGAAAGTTCGTCCTTTTTGTTGGCTACTTTCAAATGTGAATCCAATACTCACAGCAATCAATCTCGAGAGTCAAAGCCAGCAACGTTATGTATAATCAGAGTATCCACTAGTTGAGGCGAGAGAAGTGCAAGGCTGGAGTATAGACCCAGCGAACAAAACATTAACAGCTGTAACTTCACAACAAAACGGCGAGAGAGAACTTCAACTACGCAAAATTTGTGAAAAGTGAAACTGACTTTGATCCCTCGTTAACAAGAATATTACAGATTGTATACAGATAACCGTCGTCGTGTATAATCAGTCTTGTCTCAGCACCAATTCTAGATGACAAGCTAGTAAGTAAAATGTGAACATGACAAGATGAAGATGATCGTTGCAAGTGTTCCCTCTCTGTTCTCTTACCTTGAGCTCAACACAAGATGGCTGCCAGAGACCAGACGTCGGATATTTCCTTCCGTTCACCACGTTAACTTGACAGTTTCTTCAATCTATCATCAAAGCACAATGTCTACACACATTAACATAGCAACTGTCGAGCTAGATAAGTAAACCAGCAGGCTAGAAGGCTCGCTCTAACGTCGAAACAAATCTCACTGGTACATGATCAAATTCACTGTGTCACAGTTCGGGTTATTATCCCTGTCACGTGACAGAAACAAAGATAATGATTGGTGAAAATTTTCAACATGGCTGCTGATGACGTCATCAAGACAACCACGAACTCGATAAAGAAAGACGAGACGACAGGAAGAAATTGTACCCCGATTCTTATTATAGTTCTCTTCTAGATACTTCCAGAACACCCAACTACCCTTCTTTATGTCCTATTCCCCACTATATTAGAAGTAGTACAGAAAAGAACCAAAGAATATGTTTATGACAATAAAATAGGTGGGGTATGAAAGACCTTGCGCTGATGTAAGAAGACGGGACGTACTTTACTGCATCAGATCAGCACACACATGCATGACCGGCCGTTATTCTGTCGAACCAATCACGTGCACAAAATGTATGTCAAAAACGCCTGGGAAATCAGAATTAAGCACACACCAGGGAAACACAATGTCGCAGGTCTATTTTTAGAATCGGGATAGCCCATACAGTTGAATCACTTAACGCCAACTCACAGCGTGATTCACTTCTATATTTGATACGCGGGCAGGTTCGACTTTTACGCTGCCATTATATTATCTTCCCGGTGGAGTGTTCTTTTAAGATTACATTAATATCTCCATAAAGTGTCTTGCCGGCTGGCGCGGCCGATCATGCCTCTCCATAAACTATGATCTCCGACGGCATCGATAAGTTTATACAAAATGTCAATAATTTTCTTCCTCTATCTATCCACAAATCTTTCCAATTGTCACAATATGGTCCAGTTTTTTGTCTTTTCATAATTGATTGATTTAGGAACCGACATCACAGCATTCGGGACATTCCCATAAGCGCTCCGTCCCCATCCTCAACAGCCAGCGAAGAGTTCCAACACTAATAGTTCCAGTAGCAATCTGATTGTATGTCCGTCTCGCCTTTCCTCTGAGCGTCGAGCGTCGGCCAGATCCCCTCGTCACACCTCGCTGTCTCATTCTTACCAGACTATGGTGATCCATTTGCTCCTCCGAGGTGTAGGGAGACTGGGGAGAAATGGACCAGCAATTTTGTAGTTTTCAATTTTTGCTCATCACCGGAACAGATTTTATCGAAACATAACAAAATCATGACTAAAATGTTGTACATTCATTTATTTTAAAAGGGGAAAACATTTAGCAATCTATTTCTATATGTTTCTTTACAAAATGCATTTCAAAAATGTATATGAACATGGGGAGAAATTGACCACCATTGGGGTGAAATGGACCAGCACGTGGGGAGCAATGGACCATAGTGGGGAGAAATGGACCTTTCTTTAAAAGAAGCAGCAACAACTCATCCATATTGCTATAAGAAATAAATAATCATTAAAAGGATATTTGCAGTTTTTTTTTTAATTATTTTAAGCGACAGTAAAAAAGTTTAATATGATATATTAATCTAATATAAAGTTTTATCGAACATTTATGCCTGCAAGACTTTCTTTGAAGACATAGCCATCTTTGGTCCTAGAAGTGGTTCCAGTGATTGTAGATCTAGTAAGCTGTGCTTTAATACATGTAATTGAGACACTGGCGACATCTTCTACCTTAGGCTTAACAAATTTACCAGCAACCTTCTCACTCTTGCGCAAGAACTCTACCTCAACATCACCATCATCATCAATGTCTCCCCTTACAATTCCTACATAGTAAACACAAGTCTTCTTTGTTCCATATTCACAAAGCACACACTGGCCTTCAAAAACCTCACGCACACCAGTCAAGCTAACCGTACACTCCTCATTTTCACCAAATGAAACATCAGAATCTGTGTCATCACAAAACGAAATGTCAGTTTCTGGATCTGAATCAACATCAAGTTCTTTCAGCAGCTGTCTCTTTGCCTTTTTGGGTGGAACTTTTGCTGCCTTTTCTTTCATCACCGCTCTTTCCCTAATTCGATCCATTTCTGGCGTAGAAGTAGCCAGCATAGTTTTTCCTCTTTTCCTCATATTATTTGAATCTTTTCGCGGACCAGCTTTTGGTAGTCCTCTGAAAACATGAGGCGAAGTAAAGGAAGAAGTAGCTTTATGTTGAAGACTCCCTGATATTTCCTGCAAGTCATCTACAAGGTTCTCAACATTACACTCTTTCTGATTTTCATGAAATTCTTGTGCAGTTTGATCTGTGCTGGTACCACAATGTGGAGATGCTGATCCTGTCTGTTCATTGCTTTCTAAAGTGGCATTTTCACTGTCCTTGCTGATGGGCCTGTTCGTTATTTCTGAAGGCATAAAATCATCTTCTGTAAAAACATCTTCGTTAAAGGGCCAAATACCTGATACTGCAAAGCCTTATTGAATGTTAATGGGAGTTGCCGCTTTAAGAAAAGCGTGGCCTCCTAGATTTGCAACTTGATAGATTGTCAGTGGTGTCCCAACATTTTTCATCATCCATGAATCACACGCATTGTTGTAGACCGACTTCATGGGTCCAAAAACTGAACGGTCCAAGGGCTGAGTTTTAGATGAGGTGTGTGGTGGCAACGTGATCACATGAATGTTGTTTTTCTTGCACAGTTCAAGTGATTCAAATGAGATGTGGGAATCGTGATTGTCCAAGATCAAAATCAAAGGGAAGTCTTTGGAAGGTCTTGAATGCTTAATGAAGTGATTTATAACTTTGACGAAATTATCACGGGTCATCCAACCTGATTCATTCACAAGGCCAAAGGAACCTTCAGGTGCTCCAGCAAGCATAAAATTCTTAAAAAATTTTCTGGGTAACACAAAAACTGGAGGGATAATGTGACCCGCAGCTGACACAATGCAACAGATTGTGACCAGTTCTCCTCTTTCTCTGGATGTCACCTGGCCTATTTGCTTCACTCCTCGTGGGGCAATTACTTTTGGCACTTTCTGTACAGTGGTCAGACCTGACTCATCCAAACTGTAGATTTGAGCTCCACTCACATTTAGTTTTGTAATGGTTTCCTTCACAATGTTGAAGAAGGTGCAAATATTATGTTTGTTGAAAGCTGTAGCTCTAGCCAGAGATGTTGCCTCAGGTTGCCTTATGGTCAGCTCTGGATTCCGTCGCAAAAATCCACAAAGCCAGTCATTCCCTGCCATCATTTGCTCATCCCAGGTTAAAGGATGTGCAATGTTATTGACTTTCGCCATCTCGTACGCCAAAATACGAACGTTTTTAGTTGTGAGTCCATGGAACATTCTTGCACAATCTTTCAAGTAACTAGCAAAATCAGCTTCTTGCTTAGCTGTGAAAACAAGGCTATGCCTATAATTTGGTACGAGTCTAGTAGGCAGACCATTTCCTTCTCTGTCTTTTGTAAGATTATTATTGAGGGTAGAGCGAGCAATGCCGTACTCCCTTGCAGCTTTCCTCACTTTCATTCCATTTTTCACAGCATTAACAGCTTCTCTCATACGTTCCTCCGTAACGAGACCCTTGTTGGTGTTTCTGATGTACAATCTTGGCATCTGAAACAAAAGAGTGACAGAATTATATAACATTTAGAATGGTAGGCCTATCATTTGCAAAGAAATACTGATCATAGCACGAATGGTGTGCATCTTTAATAAATCACTGAAATCAAATTTGTTAACAGTTTTATTGGTCTAGATTTAGACCCCAGTATTAAAAAGAATCAATAATGCTGATATTCGAATGCAATCTTCAACACTTTTAATAACAACAGACTGTCTTGTCAATTTCTTCTATGGGGAGAAATGAACCATGGGGAGAAATTAACCGGTCCATTTCTCCCCCATCAATGTATTAAACTATTCAGCCATAAAGACTCTTAAATCTAATATTATATGCTATATTTTTTATATGAACTCTTAAATAACAAGTAAATAAAGATATTAATGTAATTACCTTTTCCTGATTCCTGACTATGCTTCTGCTTTACGATGGTGTCTGGAACTGGAAAAAGAAACTTTAGTGCAGAAAATTTTTCAAACTTTGCGTGGGAACGACCTGTGCGGGAAGTCGATGGCAAATGAAAAATTCGGACTATGTTTGATGTGGAAAACAAACTTATTATGGTGTCACTTAAATTGCATCACAGCCAGGGGCCAGAAAGGGGGTGGTCCATTTCTCCCCTATGTCCATTTCTCCCCAGTCTCCCCTACACGTGCTCCCACAATGTGACCAAAAATGATGATTGCCTCTTGCTGATGTTTGTAATAAGACATAAGTTGTCTTTGCAATTTAGCCTCCCTCAAAATGTCCAGATTGCTCATTTTGGCTGTCCGATAAATTTTAGGACGATAAATATTAGGACTCGCAGATACTAGGAAAAGGGGGCAGAACACAAAACGAACACATGAAGGTTAAGTTCTTATATGGAGTGGCGTCGACCAGCGAGCTACAGCTAAACATGGAGTGGGTTTTTTGTTACATCCAGACAAAGCGAAAGCCATTATCAACACTAAATTTATATCGGAAAGGATCAGAGAAGGAAACAGAACAACAACTTGTATACAAACATACGCCCCATGTAATGATACTTACAGCGACGAAGACAAAGACGGGTATTTTGATAAACTTGCAGACACCTTAAATAATGTCAAGGAGACAGATGAACTAATTTAGTAATTGTGATGGGTGATTTTAACGAAACAAAAAGGTAACAACACATGTCATCAATTATAGGAGGCTACAGGAAAATACGGTTAAAGACGAATTCAATCAAGAAATCAAAAACCTACATAAGAACATCCATGATGACCACTCAAGTGTAGATAAGGAATGGACATGTTTCAAGGCTGCCATGCTCGACACACTGGAAAATAAATGTGGAACAAAGAAAGTAGGGCAGGACAAAAGATTAAGAACAGCCTGGTGGAATAACGAAGTTAAAGATAGCATATTCAAAAAGAAGGTAGCATTCAAAAAGTGGATCACAACTAAATCTGAACAAAACTATGTTACTTATAGAATAGCACGACGTAATGCCAAACGAACAATTAGAGCATATAAAGATGAATCCTGGAGAATATACAGTGAACAGATGGCGACCCTTAGCAAAGACTACTCAAGAGAATTTTATAAACGTGTCAACACAATGAGAAACAGATGCATGCTGTCACAAAGTGAATGTTGACTAAGTGACAGATAGAGTGGCTATGGTTATGTCTAGGGTATGTCCTTGTAACAATATGATGTTGAACAACAGATTAATCAAGATGCATCACCACCAAACACCAGTCAGTGAACAAGCGTTAATTTGCGCACATATTATTCCTTTAATTCTGAATTAACACAGACACATGTAGCATATAAATCCAGGAACAATAATTCTCTAAGAATATATCTCCATCCCAATGGAGCACTTCGAATAACATTGCCTCTCAAGGCTACAAAAATCTCGTCCCACACGACAGGTATACTAGCCTCTCTCTAGGCCCGACTCAAAGTAACCCACTATGGGTCTCGAATTCCACTCACTATCCCTGGAACCCACAGTGCGGAGTTATCTTCCAAACTCCGTCACAATTCTTCACTTTCTCAGACCACGACCTTCTCCTGGTCCGGTCTAGACTCAACTCCCTCTCAGCTCGGAGTTTAAACCTCAACTGTCTGCCTCACCAGCTGACCTCTTCTCAGCTCCCCCCTTCAATTACTGTTCTCTCATTTACGCCCTCTGGGGGACCCACCATCCGCCCCATTTTATCTCGTGAACTGTTTATCTTGTACGGCCACTCACCTTAATGCCACTGAACACAGGCATGTGACACTACCCCACCCTCAAAAGAAAACATCGTTTTCAAATGTTGGGAGACTAAAACTTATTAAATATGTGACCCAGACACATTGCCTGGGTAGCCCTAAGTATGGCTGCACCTTACTCTAGCTACCACACTTAATAATATATCAAATACTCATAGTAAACTCCCATATTCCCCACACATAAATACAAACATCTTTCTATCTTTTGTATCAATGCATGAACTAATACATCACATAATAATAATAATACATCATAGAAAAGCATTATACTTATGTACCCACAGGTCTCTTACTACTTCACGACCACACAATACTATTTGTGTACCGACACTATATCAGGTGGTTCTGTTCTTGCATTAACCCACCTCTGATTCCTGTCGATGCTGTGTCTACCTTTCATGTACCCATCACTCATGGTACCTCTACAATTACAACATCTGTTTGCTATCCCTAGCCCTGGGTCAGTAATGTCGCGAACACTCTTTTGACCTGACTCAACTTTCCTATCTGCATATTGCACCATTACACTTGAGTCTCTGTTTAGTCTGAACTCTTTATTCAATCCTGGCCCATATATCTGGCACCTTTCTTTCTGCTGCATACGCCTTATGCCTATGTGCCCTGCACATGCACTATCCTGAGCTGTTCTAGTATATCGGTCTCTATGTGTTAACGGTAATACTACTTGCCCACATGCAGTTCCGCCATCTGAAAAGTGGCGAGTGAGAACATTGTTCTTCCTCTCGAAGCACCATCTACCTTTCTTTGACTGCCTATGTTCTACTCTCCTACACCCATGTGAACATTTGTTCAGAGTAGTATCTTGTCTCTGGGAGCCACTAGCACTATATTTGGGATCCATTCTCATCTGCTCAGCTGTACTATCCTTGTCCTGAGTTCCTGTGTCTACTTCAAGTGCCTCTTCTACCTCAGCTATACTCTCTAATTTAGGTTCTCTTGTGGTAACTACCTCATTACTGCTTACACTATATTTTTGGTCCCAATAAACTACTTCCTCTTCTGTACACTCTTTAACTCCTATAACATTTCCTATGATGAGATCTGCCACTGGTGAGTCTAAAACACATGCTGTCACTCTTCCTGTTATGTATGGTGTTTTTACTGTTATCACGGCTATTGGGTAGAATTCTACTGTCCCATTAAATGTTATGGATCTAATCTTTTCCCCTGTATAATCCGAGGGTTGCACTAAACTCTTTCTCACCCCGATGGACGTACATCCGGAATCCCTAATTGTTAACGCTGGCCTATCATTAACAAACCCATGATGCATCTTCAGACTTCCTCCTTCATGCACTGCTGATCCTGCTTTAACTGTGTGACCACATATTAAGACTGGCTGACCATCTTTTTCAAAGAGAGGTTTGCACCCACTACAATCTTCATTGTTCAGCGTCTCAATTACCTGTGCTGCATTTGAGTGCTCTGTTTCTCTCATCCTACATTGATGACTGACATGCCCGTTCCTTCCACATTTGAAACAAGTGATCTCCCTTTTACTGTTGTTCGTTGGTCCATCTGATGGTTGTGCATCACAATCTGCCATTTTGTGTCTCCAGCTCCCACAATTCCAGCATCCGGCATAATTTGGACGTCTCTGGAAGTTCCCTCTTCTATATGGGTACCGTCCTACTCTACCAACATTGTTTCCTCGGAAACCATTATCTTGAAGTTCTTGTTGCTCACCTTTCTGTGCTGACTCCACACTTTTCGCCCTTGGTCTAATGACTGGATTCTGGTCCTGTTTAGTGTACGCTGCACAGACTATTTCCTCACTCATTAGTTTCCCAATAGAACTGTTAGGATGTGCAGTCATATAGTTTTGCCCTAACTGTGACATTGTGTCTATGTCCTTTGGCTTCCGTTCCTCAAAGAACGCCACTAAATTAGAATGCATGCAGATACTACCTTGTCTCTTAACATTAGATCTACTAATTTATTAAAATCTTTCCCTACTTCTGCAAGCTCCATCCATTTGTTAAATGTATTCTTTACAGTGTTAACAAAATCTGTGAAATCTTGATTTGTCTCTGGCACTAACTGTCTAAACTTTGTTCTATATCCATGTTCAGTTAGTTGGAACTTTGTCAGCAAACGTTGACGTAAGATAGTGTAGTTGTTTCTTTCTTCTACAGGTAAATTGAACATGGTGTCTAGTGCCTTGCCCGTAAGAAATTCGCCAAGTCGTATCGCATACTCGTTTTCTGGGATGCCTAAAGTTTTCGCACTTGCTTGAAATCTGTCCAAATAAGATTCAAGGTTGTCTCGGTCCGTAAAGTATGGCAGTTTTAATCTCTGTGACGACTGCGAAGGTTTTCTGCTTTCCTCACTTTGACCCTTCGAAGATAGTTCTAGTTTTCTGAGAGCAATTTCAGCTTCCATCTTAATCTTCTCTTTCTCAATTTCCACCGCATTTGTGTGTTTTAACTTTTCAAGTTCCATTTGTGTCTCTCTCTCTTCCTGTAGACGCTTGTTTTCTATTTCGGATAGTTTTACTTGTGTCTCTTCCTGTAGACGCTTGTTTTCTATTTCAGCTAACTTTACTTCCTGTAGACGCTTGTCTTCAGCTACCTTTTCTTCCTGCAGACGTTTTGCCTCGCGTTCATTATGCCTCTCCTCTCTTTCAATCTGTTTTTGTTCTTTTCCTTCGGCATACTCCTGTAACTCTTTACCCTTCAGGCCTATTCGTTCCCCTGCTTCAATATATTCCATTAAAGTAGGCATCTTGTACTTGTGGACACGTTGCTGTCTGTCAGCCAACTATAAATGTGACGACTCTGCTGTTAGTCTTTGTGTCACTTCCCTAAGTACACCCACACTCCCTGTGTACGTCAATTCGTAGTGCTAAAATATCACTCTGTACTCACCCAGTCACTCTATAAGCACTAGGTAGTGAGGGGGGAATATACCTATACTCCCTCCTATATATATATATATATATATATATATCAAATAACTGTAGAACAATTCCTGGAAATAGTTGTAAACATACATATACATACACAAATGGATGATACACACTAACTGCGAACTATTAAACGCTAAACGCATAGGCCGGTGAAACGCACACGGATGATTACATAGAAATAAAAACCACTGACATAAACATGCCCATGAAAGACCATACCGTGCGCATAATATAAACTGACAAATACCATCTAGATAGAAGCTATATTAACATCAGAATTACACCAATACCATATATCCAAAGAACTCAAATATTATATGTAACAGTAAAGAGAAAACAGTAAAAAGAACAAATATAAAATGAATAATGTACATAGATCTGACGTAGACACTTGGACACCATGTATAATGTCGAGACGACCCAATGCCACAGCACAAAACAAACTGACTCGTCAGCTGTCTCTCAACCAATACAATGTGCACCTAGAAACTTCACCTTTGCTCTGTCTCCCGCATTTCGAGAAATAAAGCAAAAATATCCTACTTATTACGACCACTGGACCACATACAAATATTTACGTAACGCACAACAACAACAATACTTAGGACGATGAGAACAACAGAAGCAAACAAGGGTTGCCGACACCAATGCGATGGTAGAATCTTAAAAAAAAGTCCTTAATTTGTTTTCAATAGTCTCCGAAAATCGCCTGGAAATGTTTGTCGGTTACTGTTTTGAAAAGATTACGACGTTAGCTTCCCACAATGAATTAAAGTTCTGATGCGTTGTCACTTTTGTTGACGTGGTGACACGATTTTCGACTGTCGTAAAAGTTGAAGATGATGATAATTATCCCAACGCCTTGTATCTTCACAGTCCGTAATGTTTTTGTAACCCTCCCTGTAGGGATGGCCTGTGATTGTATAATGTATGTGAACGCTCTTGTTTTGCCAGAAATATTGGGTTTTCGTTGCGTTTTGGGGAGCCGAAAATACCTTTAAAATCAATGAATGTTTATCTGCGTAGTCACTGTCGCTTTGAAGTGATGATATGGTTTCACTGTTGCTGACCCGGTTAAACCAACGAATAGCAGAAAATGATCACGCGCTTTAAATCCGCTTCGCAAGTCTTTTTTGGTGAAAAAATGCGCTCATATTTGCGAAGACGGCACCTGAATGACTGTTGTGGTTTGTTTGCCGATGATGACACACACACACAAAGACGTTAAACGTGAATCGTAGTTTCAGTAGAAACCCAACGTGTTATTCTCCGTGGAAATTTTTCCGTCAAATTCCCTGGTTCTCGGCCTTGACTCACAAGGTCATCTCTGTTAGTACCTCAGTGTACTACAATCTTCATTGACTGCGAACAAAGTAATGTCCGGAACTTTTCCGTTATCCACACATACTTCGCTGTCCTCGTAAACAGCACTGACCCTCTTGTCAACCCAATTTGTCCGTGGCGACTCACAATTTCCACCGTCCTCACCCGTTTTACCTGTGGTGAATTCTTAACCTATCGCCCTGCAACCACACTGTGCTTTGTCCTCAACACACACATAAGATGTCTCACCACGCCCAGGACTTCTCAACGAAATTGCCCACTGTCTTAAATCCTGTCTTCGTCACACCCACACGCACCTGTCAGGATATCATCTTGCCAGTATCATGGCGCCGACTTTTTGTACTGTTCACTTGACCTATAAACACACGCGCCTGTTTGCGTTAATTTTCTGACGTCCCTGATAGCCGAAGAAATACTGCCTGGTATCCAATTTACCTGTCCTGACCTTCTCGTGACCTATGTGCTACCCAGTTCCCGCACGGAAGAAACCCCAGTGTTTATATCGTGGACACACTTTCCCCGTCTCCTCTCCCCACTCCGAGTGAGAAATGATATTTTTACCTGGTTTCTCGTGGACTCTGTATTAATTCTCCGACACTTTTGAAATGCGCTGTCTACTGAAAATGGTGTTTATTCTTGACAGGAGAGCTCTCATAATTGTTGTTGTAATTGGGCATCCGACTAATGTCTCTGATGTTAGTGTTCTCTCTAATCGACGAAGCCTCCCAGAAATCTTCTCTGTCACAAAGTGAATGTTGACTAAGTGACAGATAGAGTGGCTATGGTTATGTCTAGGGTATGTCCTTGTAACAATATGATGTTGAACAACAGATTAATCAAGATGCATCACCACCAAACACCAGTCAGTGAACAAGCGTTAATTTGCGCACATAATATTCCTTTAATTCTGAATTAACACAGACACATGTAGCATATAAATCCAGGAACAATAATTCTCTAAGAATATATCTCCATTCCAATGGAGCACTTCGAATAACATTGCCTCTCAAGGCTACAAAAATCTCGTCCCACACGACAGGTATACTAGCCTCTCTCTAGGCCCGACTCAAAGTAACCCACTATGGGTCTCGAATTCCACTCACTATCCCTGGAACCCACAGTGCGGAGTTATCTTCCAAACTCCGTCACAATTCTTCACTTTCTCAGACCACGACCTTCTCCTGGTCCGGTCTAGACTCAACTCCCTCTCAGCTCGGAGTTTAAACCTCAACTGTCTGCCTCACCAGCTGACCTCTTCTCAGCTCCCCCTTCAATTACTGTTCTCTCATTTACGCCCTCTGGGGGACCCACCATCCGCCCCATTTTATCTCGTGAACTGTTTATCTTGTACGGCCACTCACCTTAATGCCACTGAACACAGGCATGTGACACATGCTACAACCCAACCACCATCATAAACAGCAAAAGAGGTATACCGATATTTAATCCACAACAAAGACTAGCAAGGTGGGCAGAATACTTTCAAGAACTACTTAACCCCACACATAACATAGAAAACTCACCTTTGTGCCTAAAAGCCAGGGACAGCAAGAACCAAATTTCATACCTGCAGAAGTCAAAGCAGTTATACAGAAAAGTCCTAAACACAAATCACCAGGTCCAGATGGAATAACCACAGAAGCTATTCAGGCCTGCGGGGAAACAGGAGTTAAATGGCTAACAAGACTTTTTAATATAGCATGGGACGAAAGAAAAGTCCAAGATGATTGGCAACAGGCAATAATAGTACCAATATGGAAAAAGAAAGGCAATATGAGAGAGTGCGAAACATACAGAGGTATATCACTCCTGAGCCATATAGGGAAAATGTATGCAAAACTATTGAAACAAAGAGCTAGACCAATAGTTTAACAACAGTTAAGAAAAGTACGATTTGGTTTTCGGAAAGGTAAAAGTTGCACTGATGTATTTTTTACACTTAGACAAATATGTGAAGAAAAAAAACTATCGAATATAGTGACCAGCAGAATATTGTGTTTGTAAATCAGAAAAAGGCTTTCGATAGAGTAGACAGATACAAATAATGGACCATCCTTGAAGACTATGGGATACAAGGGCAACTGCTAGAAAATATCATAGCCATGTACCACTCGAGCCGAAGTGCAGTAAGAACACAAGAAGGTATATCAGATATGTTCACAGTCAATACAGGAGTGAGGCAGGGATGTGTGCTGTCTCCTCTGCTATTTAATATCTACATGGACAGAATTTCGAAAGAAGCAAGTCTCGACAGAACAGATTCAGAAAATTTAGAACTTTTTACTCCAGATGAAACAACTGATCCACAAGAAATAAATGAACTTCTGTTTGCAGACGATCAGTGCTTGTTTTATAGCGACGAGGACAGACTGCAAAATCATATTAATAATCTGAGTTCAACATGCAGCAGATACAATATGAGTATAAATACAGCCAAAACCGAAGTAATGCGAGTTAGCAGATCGCCGGGCCCACTAAGTATACAGATAAATAGCACAACTTTGAAACAAGTTAAAGAATTCAAATATCTTGGAAGTATGATCACAGAAGATGGCAGATCGGACAGAGACATCGAAATCATGTGTCAAAAAGCAAGTGCACTTACACATCAACTATCACCCTTACTGAAACATCCAAATATACTAATGTCCGCAAAACGACAGATAATAAACAGCATATTCACACCAACCCTGTGTTACCAATCTCAAACCTGGACTTTATCCAAATTACACCTTCTCAAAATCAACACCTGCGAAATAAGATGCCTGAGGAGATTTGCCAACTTAACTATCCCGCGCTTACATCAAAATCATCAAAATGCAGGCCATTAATGCTGCCTTTCAATATCTGGAAACCATAGCAACCCCCATACATCGACTGTGGGGTTTCTTTTGTAGAACTATACCTACCCGCTTTGTTTTAAGAAATATTGGTGTTCGCATAAACATAGGAAATATTAATATTATTGTGAACAATGACAATAGGAATACAGGATGCTGCTATTGCGAACGTGATCGTTTTCTAAATAGAATGCGTGTTTCTTTGTTTGTGTATATTACAGAGCGTTGCCGTTTGTTAGTGTTATGTGTCACATGCGTTAATCAACACAAATACATACATATACAGTTATGATAATATAACATTTATGGCATAGTGCATGTAAACACACATTTCTCGTTTCATGTCCATCCCCACAAGTGGAATGCATGTTACACCTGTCCATCTCTCTATCTCTCTCTCGCTCTCTCTCACACACACACACACACACACACACACACACACACACACACACACACACACACACACGCACACATTCTGTCCTGATATATCTCTTGCTCTCTGGAGACAATAGTACATTTATGCCGTGGATAAAAAAAAATCCACCTCCCCCCCTCCCCCATATATCAACTAGTTTATTAGTGCAACTGTTTCTGTAAAACAAGCATGACAGTAAATGTTGATGGCAACACTTGAGGACTCGATTGTTTTACACACACTTTAGTGCCTTGTTGGTTGGCACCCAACACTCTCATTTGCTCTCTAAGATACTGAACAAGTTCTGGGTTAGCTTGCTGCATTTGTGATGCTATCTGCTGCGATGCCTGTAAGAGATTTGCAAATCCATCATGAACCACGTTACCACCCTGTTATTAATGAACATGATCTTGCATGTTTTTTTTCTTCTATTTACTGTTCTTGTTATATTGTGCGTTTAAACGCAGAGGACTCCGGGTCCACGCCCGGTACTATCACTACCAGAGCCATTAAACTCACACAGACGGCAGGGATCATCAAGAAGATAACATAGCACCATAAAAATTAATCAGGAATGACAAATATTTATTACATTATTTTTTTTTTTTTTTTTTTTTTTTTTTTTTAAATACGTTTATTTTATACAAAGCAATGTATATTTACAAGGTGCAATGCGTGTTTCTTTGTTTGTGTATATTACAGAGCGTTGCCGTTTGTTAGTGTTATGTCATATGCGTTAATGAAACAAAAACATACATATACAGTTATGATAATGACGTACGCTTTCAGTCATCCCATTCTAACGTGATTGATGGTAATAGTGATGATAATGGTGATGATAATGATGATGATAGTGGTGATGGTAATGGTGGTGATAATGGTGATGATAATGACGGAGACAACAACGACTATGGTGTGGTGATGATTCCTTCCGCTCGTTCATTCTAAACCCATCTTTCTCACACGCTTATAAAACCTTCCACACACAGCACGCGTTCTCTTCCACACCGAAGATATATACATTAAAGGAAATGTTGGTGTCAAGGTCGAAACGGCAAAAGCCGCCCCACGTTTTACACTGCAGGCAGTCTCATGCAAGCTTACTTCCTGTAAGTGGATTCAATATTATTGCTGAATGACAGCCCTCGACTTAATCGCAAGTGCCCAGGATTTGCTTGTGGTGGGGTGGGTTGATACCAGGAACGCGGTCAACACGGAGGGAGGGAGAGAGAGGGAGTTGGGGAGGGGGAGAGGAGGGGGAGGGATAAAGAGAGAGCGGGCGTAAACAGATTGGAATTTGTTAAGTTGTCCATTGCGAATTCAGCGTATACATAATTATCCCATTCATTATGTACAAAAACAGGCTTTTACATTGCGAATACAGCGTATAGTCATTCATGTTTGGGGTGGGGGGGGGGGGAGAAAGAGAGAGAGAGCGATATAGAGGGAGAGAGAGAGAGAGAGAGAGAGAGAGAGAGAGAGAGAGAGAGAGAGAGAGAGAGAGAGAGAGAGCTGTTCAGACCGAGGTCAAACTTCGGTCGACAAGACCACTGACTCACAAAGGCCACCGTCCCATTGTTCTGTCTAGATTGGGCTACAGGACTCAGTAACAAAGAAAAGACATTTATTCAGTTATTTGGCGCTTTGTTCCTCAATGATTGGGCTTAGTGGTACACATGCGGAGTATAGATATATACTGTGAGAGTGTGTTTGAACATGTATGTTATGTAGTGTGAAATTTGATGGGAGTGGCTCTTGTTTATTAATCTGCGAATAGCTGGGCGATTTTTTGTTGAAAAATCTTTGCTAGTGTGCGTGGTTGTATTGTTTGGTGATTGTGTGTGGCCGAGTTTCTACTCGACCATATTACGTTTCTATACTCCGCCAGTGCAACAAGAAGTTTAGTGTGTTTGTCTTTTGTAGATGTGGGTATTGTATTTAAAAAAATGGCCTTATAAGCGTCAGTTTTCTTGTTTGTGTGTGTTTCTATTAATTGTTGCAGTGCAATCTTAGTGGCTGTGATTGCTGGGCATTCATAGAAGAGATGATCCTCTGTTTCCTGAATATTTTGTCTACATAATTTGCATGGGGCTATTTGCTTGAATGTTTGTGCGGCCCTCTCAGTTGTCGGGGTCATATTATAAATTAGCCTATATGTTATTTCTTTGGATTTTGATGTGATATGTTTGTTGTGTAAGTTAGTGAAGGTGCAACTGTAGTCTTTCATGTGATATTTGTATCCTCTTTTGATTCTCAGGTGTAGTGGTGGGGCTTGTTGTTGTACTAAATATGTGTATATCTGCTTGGTTGTCTGTTGTATTAAGTGTTCATTACCTTGAATTGCTTGCATACATGTTCTGTAGAAGTGCGGTAGTGTGCCGTAATAGTGCGGTGTTGTTTTGTCTATTTTCTTAATTCTGTGTAATCTAATTGCAATATAGTATAATGCTAGCGAGTGTTGATCTGGATGATTGATGATGCGTCCTATGTGGTTGATTCTTAATGCTTGTATTTTTGTGTTAAGGTCCTGTAATGAGATTTCCCCTCTAGTCTTCTCTTGTATTAAAGTCCTGTGCTTAATACTGTGGATTGTGTTTTTAAAGATGAATTTCCTGATGTGTTTGTTTATGTCTGTGATTGTTTGTTTTGGTGGGTCTAACACTGTGGCTAAATATAGTATTTTAGGAAAGATGAAGGTGTTAACAATAGTGCTTCGTATAAAAAATTGTTGATGTCTTGTATTTGAACCTATGTAGTGTGTCTATAATTTGTTTTGTCAGTGATTGCCATGTTCCTGTGTGTGTTTTTCTGGGATTGGATGGAAAAGTGATCCCATAAATCTTCATGTTATCTGTGACTGTTAGATCCGGGGGGAAATCTGCTTTATTCTTCCACTTCCCCAGACCCATTATTTTAGACTTCTGTATGTTTATTTTGGCCCCACTTCCTTCACCAAACTGTCTGAAGGTGTGAAGTATGTTCGTTATGGAAGTGTTGGTTGTAGGGAAGAAAGCGGTGTCATCTGCATAAGCAATTAATTTCCGCACTCCAGACCCTTGTATAAATGTACCTTTAATGTTAGTGTCCTGTCTAATTGCTTCTAAGAGTGGTTCTAGTGTGAGTACATATAGGACTGGTGATAGTGGACACCCTTGTCTGACAGATCTATTGATTTTGAAACTGCCAGTGAGTGAATGATTCACCAGTACCTTACTTTCAGGATTTTTATACAATATTCTATCCACTGTCTATAGTACTGTCCTATGTTGCAGTGTGCTAGTGTTTTGTGTAAGTATGAGTGTGAGATTCTGTCAAAGGCCTTCTCCTGGTCTAAAGATAAGAGAGAGGATTGACAGTCTTTCTGGTGGGTGTATGTAATGAAATCCCTAATGAAGTGTGTATGTTGGTGTATATTTCTGTGTTGAATACTGCACTGTTGGTCTGGGTGGATGAGTGATGGCATGAAGTTTTTAATTTTGTTTGCAAGTGATTTTGCTAGAATTTTGTAGTCTGTGTTTAATAAGGAGATGGGTCTATAGTTTTTCAGCTGTGTTTTGTCTGTGTTGTCTTTAGGTATGAGTGTTATATATGACATGTTGCAAGTGTTTGGGAGTTCTTGTTTATGAAAAGCTTCTTGGTAGACTTTTAGAAGGAAATTGCCTAGGATAGGAAAGAAGTGTTGGTAGAATTCTACTGTGAGTCCATCTGGTCCTGGTGTTTTGTCTTTTTGCATTTGATTGAGTGCATGTGTTATGTCGGCTAATGTAAGCTCTGTGTCTAGTGTGTCTTTATCTGTGTCTGACAATTTTTTTGTGTATTTTAGGAATCTATTTTGTGTTTGTGTGTTGGCGGGTTCTGCTGTATATAGGTCAGTGTAGTACTGTTGGAATGTTTCTAGTATATGTACTGTCTCTGTTTGTGTGTTTCCTTGCATGTCTGTTATTGCTCCTATTTGTCTGTTGCGTTGAATGTTTTGCTCTAATGCAAGGTGCTGTCTATTGGGACTTTCTTCTGATATGTTAGTAAGTTTAGTTCGAAGGAGTGCACCGCGGAGTGTGTGTTGCTGGTGTTGTTCTAATTGTGATTCTAGTGTGTTTAGGTGTGGTGCATTCCTGTCAGTCTGTTTTGTGAGTTGTATTGCTGTATGTATGATATGTTCTTGTTGTTGTCTGTCTTTATGTATGATGGATGCTAACTGTTGTGTTCTACACCGTATTGTATTCTTTAGTAAATCCCAAATTTGTGTTATGTTGTCCGTGGGTGTACTATTAGTGTATGTTAGAATAAGTTGTGTCACATGTTGTAAATAACCTGTATGTTGGAGTAAGGAGTTATTGAACTTCCAATGTGATGTTCTTTTTGATGGCCTTGTGTTTGTAGTGTCTGTAGTGATATGTGTTAGTACTGCTTTGTGATCTGTGTATTGTAATGTCTCTTGTAGATGTTTTGTGTGTATTATTTGGTGTGTTGAAGGTGAGTATACTCTATCTAATCTGGCTGATCTATTGTAAGCCCTATTTTTGTGTGTTGTTGCAATGTTATTAGGGTGTCTGTATCGGAAAGCGTCTATTAGATTGTGTGTGTCTAGGGTATTCTTTAGTATATCCAGTTGATGTATTCCACTTCTGTCATTTCTCCTTAATTGTGTCTTGATTCCTGCTTTGCCTGCCCCTACGATATCCAAACCTGAGAGTACAAAATTGAAATCCCCTGCAAGGATAATATTTTGCCCTCTGTATGTTTGTATAAGTAAGGTGTCTAATTCTTGGTAAAAGTTTGGTTGGTGATTGTAATTTGGTGGTGCATGTATGTTAACTATGGTGTATGCTTTATAGTGTTTTCTACCTGTATTATGGAGATTCGTCCATGGTTATCCGTGTGTGTTTTAATTATGTCCCACCTGTCTGATGTCTTCAGAATAGCTGTTCCTGACCCAATTTTGTGTGTGCCTAAACTAAAGCATGAATGTCTGAGGCCTAGCTGTGTGGTGATATGTTGTGCGAATGTTTTTGAACATATATTTGTTTCTTGTAGTAGTAGAAAATCTGGTTTGTGTTTGTTTATTAGTGTGATAATATGTTGTAATTTTGTACGTATACCACAAATGTTTAAAGTAATAATAACTAAATCACTAGTCATTATAATTTAAGTAAAATCAAATGAATGAGATATAATAAGTGTATAGAATCACACGCAAAATTATTATCCTTGTTGAGTACATTTAGGCGAGCAGGTCTGTAGCGTCAAGGGTTTGTGTGGGAGGATCGTCTTGTTCCTCGTTCTTATCACTTGTGTCTGTGTCTACGAAAAGAGTGTCTGGTATGCTGTATGTGTCGTCTTCGTCTTGTACTTGTGTCTCCTCTTGTTGTTCTTGTTCAGTTTCTTTTGTCTTGCCTATAGTGTTTTTGACTTTTTCTTTCTTTGGCAGTGATAAATCATCTGTTTCTGTGTCGTCGCTGTGTTTTGACTGCGGTCTTCTGTTAGCCCATGTTCTCTTCTTTGGTTTGCTGACGACTTGAAAACCGTCAGAGTCTTCATTCCTTGGATTTATGTCTTGTGTATTAATTTCTTGTGTGTTATTTTCTTGTGTGTTGATTTGACTGTTGAAGGTTTGTGTCAGTTCGATCTCTCCCTGTGGAGAGGTTTCTCTTTCGAGCGGTGGGAAATCTTCTTGGCTTTGAACCCTTATTGTTGCTGCTATTGGTGTCGTCGAATGTCGTCCCACGATCAAGGGTACTGTAGACACAAATTAAATATAGTCAAAGAAACCCACCCTAGATGTCACGGGGGGATGCTGATCGCGGTCTGACCTACCGGCGTCTGCTGCGTTCAATAACCGAAAGCGGCAAACCAGTAGTAATTCTGGCAAATAACGAGAATCTACCTTGGCTGTACACGTGATTCCACGGCAACCACCAGTGACATACACCTGCGCGGCGCGTTCAGGGGACAGCAACGGTTGTAACAGCCAGCCACCGACCCGGATTGTCATTATCGCAGTTGTTCCCCTTTACGATATCGGCGACACTGATAACTCAAATGATTGCTGACAGATTGACACAGCCAAAAACTATGCCATGTGGGTGAGCGTGCGTGCGCGCACACACGTAGAGAAACAAGGCAACTGCATTTTAAAAGTCCCAAGGTAACAACCTACGTTCTCCATAAAATTGCAACTGTATTTCTCATGTTATAAACGATACAGCTTTACAGAACACAATTACGGAAAAGAAATCTGGACTTTGTGGCGACTAGCCTTAATCAGCAAACAAATACATACACAAAATACAAGATATAATCACAGAGAAGACCCTCCAGTGACTACATTAAGGCATAAGAACAGGATGAGAAGAATGAGAACAGTGAAGAGAAAATGAAAATCTGAACCCAAAAAATGAGTGCTACTTATCTCAGAATCCCAGGCCGTGATACTCTAGTTTAGGTGATACAGCACAGATTAAACATGGACAAATCCTACCACAGTGCAAGACTTTTGTAGCACTGGCAAGAGTTCTAACGTGTGTTTACACCAGAATCATACAAACTATATTATAGTGATATTGTATGACACTGTGTCTAGCCCTTGCATTGCATCCATTATATTTTAATGATGAGGAGCACAAGAATAAGAGATCACCTTAGAGAAAGCTAGGGCATTGCATAATACAGATATATATAAGAACCGTAATTGAACGATCTATAGAAGTAAACAAAGATCTACACCTTTGCTTTATTGACTACACAAAGGCTTTCGATAAAGTGAGACATGTCGACATGATAAGGATGCTTGAAGATCTACAAATTGATGGAAAAGACCTTAGACTTGTAAAAAACATATATTGGAAACAACAAGCTGCCATAAGAGTTGATAATTAAGTAAGCCAATATCAGCCTATTAAGAGAGGTGTGAGACAGGGATGTGTATTGTCTTCAGATCTGTTTTCCCTATACAGTGAAAGTATTTTCAGAAATATTGAAGATAATGGAAGGAATCAACATTGGGGGACGATGCATCAATAACATTAGATATGCAGACGATACAGTCTTGATTGCAGACAATTAACAGGACCTGCAACATTTAGTAGATGCAGTTGTTACACACAGTGAACAACTAGGGTTAGAATTAAATTGTAAGAAGACACAGGTTATGGTCGTCACTAGGATGAACGAAATACCACAATGTAATATACAAGTAAATGGGAATATTCTTCAACAAGTGAGCAGGTACAATTATCTCGGAACGGTAATAACATCTGATGGGAGATGCCTTGAAGAGATTAGAACAAGAATCGCCATGTCTAAGGTAGCCTTTAGCAAGATGAAAAACATACTGACCAATAAAAAGATGTCAATTGAAACGAGAAAAAGAGTGTTGAGGTGCTACATAGAACCTGTACCCCCGGGAAGGTTAACCCGGTCAACAAATGCCCGCAGAAGTCGGATGTGTCGGCCTAACGGCGCAAGAACGCAGCTCTGCTGTAAACAGGCACAACGCAATCACATCCGAAAAAAAACTCCGGATGAACGAAGAAGAAGAAGAAGAACCTGTACTTTTATATGGATGTGAAGCTTGGACAATGAGCAGTCAAGCTGAAAAACATCTGATGGCTGTAGAAATGTGGTTTCTGAGGAAAATGCAAAGAATACCATGGACAGCCAGAAAGACCAATGAACAGGTCCTTCAAGAAACAAACGAAGATCGTAAACTGATGAGAGACATTAGACGCAGACAGTCAAAATTTTTTGGGCATGTTATGAGAAGAGATGGATTGGAGAACTTGGTGACAACTGGTAAGATCGAAGGGAACAGACCAAGAGGAAGACCTAGAAGCAAATACCTGGATGGCTTGGCCACATGGCATGGTCGAGACAGGAACACGGAGCTGATCCACGACTCTGGTAATCGAGTGAGATGGCGAAACATGACCGCCCACGCTTACCGGCATGGCACATGATGACGATGATGATAAGAACTCACTTTATAAAAAGTTAAAGAATTCAAATATCCTGGAAGTATGATCACAGAAGATTGAAGATTGGACAGAGAAATTGAAATCAGACGTCAAAAAGCAAGTGCACTTACATATCAATTATCACCCATACTGAAACATCCAAATATACCAATGTCCGCAAAACAACAGATAATAAACAGCACATTCACACCAACCCTGTGATACCAATCTCAAACCTGGACTTTATCCAAATTACACCTTCGCAAAATCAACAGCTGCGAAATAAGATGCCTGAGGAGATTTGCCAACTTAACTATCCCGCGCTTACATCAAAATCATCAAAATGCAGGCCATTAATGCTGCCTTTCAATATCTGGAAACCATAGCAACCCCCATACATCGACTGTGGGGTTTCTTTTGTAGAACTATACCTACCCGCTTTGTTTTCAGAAATATTGGTGTTCGCATAAACATAGGAAATATTAATATTATTGTGAACAATGACAATAGAAATACAGGATGCTGCTATTGCGAACGTGATCGTTTTCTAAATAGAAGGCGGGTAGGACCCTTCTACTGTATGAGAAGAGGGCACATTCGGCGCATTAGACGAGCCCGAATCTGGCAAGCACCAGACAAACCCGAACCCGACAATCTGCCTGGTTGCAGGTCAGAAGGAGTAGGCAAAGGCGAAGATTAAATGATAAGAACAGAAAGATTTATACGATTTTTTTTTCTTCATACTAAGCAATGTATATTCACAAGGTGTAATGCGTGTTTCTTTGTTTGTGTATATTACAGAGCGTTGCCGTTTGTTAGTGTTATGTGTCACATGCGTTAATCAACACAAATACATACATATACAGTTATGATAATATAACATTTATGGCATAGTGCATGTAAACACACATTTCTCGTTTCATGTCCATCCCCACAAGTGGAATGCATGTTACACCTGTCCATCTCTCTATCTCTCTCTCTCTCTCTCTCTCTCTCTCTCTCTCTCTCTCTCTCTCTCACACACACACACACACACACACACACACACACACACACACACACACACACGCACACATTCTGTCCTGATATATCTCTTGCTCTCTGGAGACAATAGTACATTTATGCCGTGGATAAAAAAAAAATCCACCTCCCCCCCCCATCCCCCATATATCAACTAGTTTATTAGTGCAACTGTTTCTGTAAACAAGCATGACAGTAAATGTTGATGGCAACACTTGAGGACTCGATTGTTTTACACACACTTTAGTGCCTTGTTGGTTGGCACCCAACACTCTCATTTGCTCTCTAAGATACTGAACAAGTTCTGGGTTAGCTTGCTGCATTTGTGATGCTATCTGCTGCGATGCCTGTAAGAGATTTGCAAATCCATCATGAACCACGTTACCACCCTGTTATTAATGAACATGATCTTGCATGTTTTTTTTCTTCTATTTACTGTTCTTGTTATATTGTGCGTTTAAACGCAGAGGACTCCGGGTCCACGCCCGGTACTATCACTACCAGAGCCATTAAACTCACACAGACGGCAGGGATCATCAAGAAGATAACATAGCACCATAAAAATTAATCAGGAATGACAAATATTTATTACATTATACGTTGTGAAGAGAAACCAGACTAAAATGCTGAGAAGCGATAACCCTAAGGTTTTGTCAGCGCGCATGCACTACCTGCTGCCACGATCAAGGGTACTGTAGACACAAATTAAATATAGTCAAAGAAACCCACCCTAGATGTCACGGGGGGATGCTGATCGCGGTCTGACCTACCGGCGTCTGCTGCGTTCAATAACCGAAAGCGGCAAACCAGTAGTAATTCTGGCAAATAACGAGAATCTACCTGGCTGTACACGTGATTCCACGGCAACCACCAGTGACATACACCTGCGCGGCGCGTTCAGGGGACAGCAACGGTTGTAACAGCCAGCCACCGACCCGGATTGTCATTATCGCAGTTGTTCCCCTTTACGATATCGGCGACACTGATAACTCAAATGATTGCTGACAGATTGACACAGCCAAAAACTATGCCATGTGGGTGAGCGTGCGTGCGCGCACACACGTAGAGAAACAAGGCAACTGCATTTTAAAAGTCCCAAGGTAACAACCTACGTTCTCCATAAAATTGCAACTGTATTTCTCATGTTATAATCAATATAAATACAGCTTTTCAGAACACAATTACGGAAAAGAAATCTGGACTTTGTGGCGACTAGCCTTAATCAGCAAACAAATACATACACAAAATACAAGATATAATCACAGAGAAGACCCTCCAGTGACTACATTAAGGCATAAGAACAGGATGAGAAAATGAGAACAATTAAGACAAAATGAAAATCTGAACCCAAAAAATGAGTGCTACTTATCTCAGAATCCCAGGCCGTGATACTCTAGTTTAGGTGATACTAGCACAGATTAAACATGTTAGGTGATACAGCACAGATTAACATGGACAAATCCTACGCACGAGCAAGACTTTTGGTAGCACTGGCAAGAGTTCTAACGTGTGTAATACACAATTAAACATGGACAAATCTAGAACCACGTACAAGACTTTTGTAGTCACTGGCAATGAGTTCTAACGTGTGTATACACAGATTAAACATGGACAAATACTACCACAGTGCAAGACTTTGTAGCACTGGCAAGAGTTCTAACCGTGTGTATACACAGATTAAACATGGACAAATCTACCACAGTGCAAGACTTTTGTAGCACTGGCAAGAGTTCTAACGTGTGTATACACAGATTAAACATGGACAAATCCTACCACAGTGCAAGACTTTTGTAGCACTGGACAAGAGTTCTAACGTGTGTATACACAGATTAAACATGGACAAATCCTACCACAGTGCTAAGACTTTTGTAGCACTGGCAAGAGTT
This sequence comes from Cepaea nemoralis, assembly GCA_014155875.1. Taxonomy (NCBI): domain Eukaryota; kingdom Metazoa; phylum Mollusca; class Gastropoda; order Stylommatophora; family Helicidae; genus Cepaea; species Cepaea nemoralis. Next base: position 23,991 of record JACEFZ010010473.1, on the reverse strand, counting down.
CTAACGTGTGTATACCAGATTAAACATGGACAAATCCTACCACAGTAGCAAGACTTTTGTAGCACTGGCAAGAGTTCTAACGTGTGTATACACAGATTAAACATGGACAAATCCTACCACAGTGCAAGACTTTTGTAGCACTGGCAAGAGTTCTAACGTGTGTATACACAGATTAAACATGGACAAATCCTACCACGTACAAGACTTTTGTAGCACTGGCAAGAGTTCTAACGTGTGTATACACAGATTAAACATGGACAAATCCTACCACAGTGCTAGACTTTTGTAGCACTGGCAAGAGTTCTAACGTGTGTATACACAGATTAAACATGGACAAATCCTACCACAGTGCAAGACTTTTGTAGCACTGGCAAGAGTTCTAACGTGTGTATACACAGATTAAACATGGACAAATCCTACCACAGTAGCAAGACTTTTGTAGCACTGGCAAGAGTTCTAACGTGTGTATACACAGATTAAACATGGACAAATCCTACCACAGTGCAAGACTTTTGTAGCACTGGCAAGAGTTCTAACGGTGTATACACAGATTAAACATGGACAAATCCTACCACAGTGCAAGACTTTTGTAGCACTGCAAGAGTTCTAACGTGTATACACAGATTAAACATGGACAAATCCTACCACAGGACAAGACTTTTGTAGCACTGGCAAGAGTTCTAACGCTGTGTATACACAGATTAAACATGGACAAATACTACCACAGTAGCAAGACTTTTGTAGCACTGGCAAGAGTTCTAACGTGTGTATACACAGATTAAACATGGACAAATCCTACCACGTAGCAAGACTTTGTAGCAACTGGCAAGAGTTCTAACGTGTGTATACACAGATTAAACATGGACAAATCCTACCACAGTAGCAAGACTTTTGTAGCACTGGCAAGAGTTCTAACGTGTGTATACACAGATTAAACATGGACAAATCCTACCACAGTAGCAAGACTTTTGTAGCACTGGCAAGAGTTCTAACGTGTGTATACACAGATTAAACATGGACAAATCCTACCACAGTGCAAGACTTTTGTAGCACTGGCAAGAGTTCTAACGCGTGTATACACAGATTAAACATGGACAAATCCTACCACAGTAGCAAGACTTTTGTAGCACTGGCAAGAGTTCTAACGTGTGTATACACCAGAATCACACAAACTATATTATAGTGACAGCTATATGACACTGTGTCTACTCCTTGCTTTGCATCCATTATATTTTAATGATGAGGAACACAAGAATAAGAACTCACCTTTGAGAAAGCTAGGGCATCGCATAATACAGATATATAAGAACTCATTTTATAAAAAGCAAGGGCATCTCAGTAATACAGCAATATAAGAAGTCAGTTCAGTTTAGTTTAGTTCATGGATCAACAGCACGACACACGGGTGCAACCCATAATTGCTCCGTCCTCCTCCTAACTTAAATCTAAGTCTGGAGAAACTCAGCTCAGTGCACGAACTCCGTAGCAACGGCGAGGAACCTGAAATACTTTGGGTAGATTTGTAACTCAAAATATTGCCCGGGCAGCGCTGTTAGTCTACTCTTTTTTGATTTCCAACTGCCAAGGGATTTTTTACGTGCGCAACAATACACACGGGCGTTCGATCTCACTACCCAGAGACCAGGGGAAATTTTATTACTAGAAGTCCACGTGAAAAGGCCCCGGTCATCACCGGGGCTTGAACCCGGGACCTCCAGCACTCGAGGCGGACACCGTAACTCGAGACCACGCAGCCCCCATATAAGAACTCACTCTATAGAAAGCAATGGCATCGCAGTAATACATCACTATAAGAACTCACTCTATAGAAAGCTTGGACATCGTGAACCCTGCCAAGAGGTTGATAGTAAATCTCTTTTGTCAGGTAGCAGTAGTAAAATATCCTGACCTGGATTTAGTACAATTGTTTTTGCACCTCTGTTGGCGTACTGCCTGTACTTAAAACCTTTCTCCTGTAGTGATGTTCTGGCCAGTATACAGGAACGTATGATTTTGTCTCTGGTGTCAGTGACTAAATCATAGGTAGAAATGGGTAGTTGTATATTTACAGGTTGTGATATGATATCTTTGTAAATAGTGAGAGGTCCTCTTGGGTTCGCTCCATACATCAATTCGAAGGGAGCTTGATTGCGGGACTTCTCTATATGCGAACAGCACCGTTGGGAGGAGTATGTCCCAATCGGCTGGATTTTCAGCTGTCACTTTAGATAGCATATGTTTCAGGTCCCCAGTTTAGTTTCTCGCAGATACCATTTGCGGCCGGTCGATAGGGACTGGTGAAACATTGCTTGATGCCTAGTAACTTAGTTACCGATTGGGTGGCATTCGATATGAACTGGGTTCCTCTATCAGAAATTATTTTCTCCGGGAAGCCAAAACGGGAGAAAATATTTAATAATATGTCCGTCACATCCTTAGAGGAGACTAGATCTTAATGGTAGCATTTCTGGCCATCTCGTACATACATCAATAAGAGTGAAAATATATCTATTCCCTTTACTTGAAATGTGATTCAAGCGGACCTACTAGGTCAACTGCCACGATTTGGAAAGGCCTCGAGGCAGTTGTAGTTGATTGGACTTCTGCCGTAGGGTTTTTCCCTTTTTCACCAGTTTCTGACATATATCACAATGATCTACAAAAGGTTTTAATGTCTTGGCAAAATTTTGGCCAATAAAACTGGGTCAGGACCCTAGCCCTGGTCTTTTCGTACCCCATATGACCTCCAAAAGGTGAGTCATGGGCTATCTTTAGAACTTTGTCTCGATGTGCTTGTGGTAACACTACTTGCTGTATCGTGGTTTGCTTTGTTGTGTATAATCTAGTTAAGATATTGTTCTGTAGCCTAAATGTCCACGATGCGTTCTTAGTTAATTTTGGTTTAAGTCCTACTACCTTAAAATATGGTGAAAGTGTAGGATCTGCTTTCTGTTCATTTCCAAAATTTGTGTTGGTAGTGTTTGGTGATACAATTTCTAGTGACTCCTGCAGTTGGTCGGTGTTGGTTTTGTGGGTTGTCTGTCGTGTTATTGCATTTGTGTGTTGTGTGTTTTGTTGCACATCTACAGGCTTGGTACTTGGTAGGATCGGTAGCATCCTCAATTCGAGGTTTTAATTTGGTCGTATCAATGACAGATTCGACCGCCTCTGCATTGTACACTTCGGTTAATTCTTTCTGAATTACTTCAGTGGTTGTCTCCCTTGGTCTTTTGGCAGATTGAGACAAACATGAATGGTGTTTCTCATTAGCATCGCTGTTTGGGTGGTGTATACCGTTTCTCTGCTCCCAATGTCTGATTTCCTTTTCAGAGCATGTTCGTATGTTGGGCAGGTTCCCAAGTATAATATCAGCGACTGGATTTTCAAGGACAGCGCATAAAACTCGTCCTGATATGAACGGTGTTCGAATTTCGACAAGAGCAAGGGGGTATTTCTCTATAGTGCCCGAGAATGTGCGACAAGTCACATGTTTGTCTGTGTAGTCTTTAGTGTCTATTAATGTTTTCTTAATCCCACAGAGCGTTGCGCCGGAATCCCGAATTAATGTGCACTTTTTGTTATTTACAAACCCTGTTGAAAAAACTAGCTTTCCTGTAGATGACAAAGCAGCGTTGGCTGTTTCATTTGAAATAGGGATAGTGTGTCCACATAGTAATGTTGTGTCAAGTTGGAACTTCGTACAGGTGTTACACTTACTGTCTGTAATGGTGTCAATAATTTGTACAGCATTTCCAAGCTCACTTTCATTATCGTTTTGATTGTCACAATCATTCAGTGATTCAATCTCTTCGTCTGATGACGTTTCTACTAGTGCCGCATTGGCCTGTTTCAGCATCTTTCGGCCTTCACAAAAACGACTATAGTGGCCCAAGCTATTGCAAAAAAAAACATTTGACCGCTCTCTGGTAAGCATTACGTTTATTCTTCTGCTTCTCCACCATCATTTTGAGGTGGTGAGGATAGTTTGGCGATTTATCGCACATCGCGTATGGGTCGTGATTCAAGCTACAATATTGGCATTTCACTAGTTTATTGACATTTGAGCGTGGTTTAAACTTACTTTCTGTTGGTTTAGAGTATTTGGTGTTCACTACTGCTGCTGCTGTATCGTTTTCGACTTGAGTTTAAATGAAAAATGTCTCTGTTTGCTGTAAAAAATGCATTTCCCTTGGACTTCGATTTCCTGAATACTTTTACAGTCCATTTGTTTCAAGAACTTGGCAAAAGGTGTAGGGATGGTACTCACTATCTTGTCAATAATAATAAGTTCTTTAAGTTTGTCGTGGCTGTTATTAGTTTTAGCCGAGTTAATCCACTTTGTACATACATCTTGTACTGTACTGACATAATCTATAAAGGTTTGATTTGGTTGTGGAGATAATTTGGCAAACTGTTGTTGGTAACCTGCAGTATCTAAAGAAAAATGTTGGAGAATGCGGTGCTTTAAATAGTCATAGTCTTTTCGCATTTCCTGTGGCACTGTCTCGATTACTTTTAAAGGTTCAAGAGCTAAGTTTCTCATTAAAATGAATGCCCAATCTGATTTTATGATCTTATGGTAGGACATTAAACACTCAAAATTTTCCAAGTATGCACTGATGGAATCCCCAGAGCAGAATGCCTTCACGAGGCCTTTATACTTGTTATATTTTTGTTCCTCCTCTTGCTTCTTAGTTTATTCACAGATATTTCTACGTGGAATCAATCTCCATCTGCTTAAGTTTTATTTGTGTATCGGCATTCAATTGGGCTAGTTTGGCCGCTGCCTCAAGCTCTATCTGTTTCTCCTGAGCCTGTAGTTGCATTTTTTTCTCTTCAGCTTGTAAGTTGCATCTGCATCTTTTCTCCTCTGTCTCACTTGTCTCTTCTTTTCTTCTGCCTCAATTGCATTTCCTTTCTGCCGCACTTGCCTTGTTTTTCTTCTCGTTCTATCGCTCTTTCTTCACGGGCAATGTTTTCTGCGTGCGTTTTCTGTGCCCATTCTGACAGTTTCTCTTCTTTATAACCTAATTTGATACCTTGCTCTATACATTTATCTAAGGTAGACATCTTGATTTTTTAATTGTTGGTACTTTTAGATGAAGTTAAATCCCTTAGAAAAAATGTTGGGGAGTAGAAAATTTAGTTATCTCCCTTACTTATTAAATGTGTAAATCCCAATGCAAGATTATGTTGGTTACAAGGTCATGAATATACAAATAAATCAATGCAACACAAAATGATACATAGATGGATGGTGAGAAGTACTGCTTAGAGTTGCAATGGGCATGATATGAAACTTAGCCTTTTAATCCAAGAGCTTGCGGATGTTGTCTTGTACTCTCGCCACTGTTGGAAAGGTTACATAGGTTGCACGCGCACTATTCGCGGAACAATCTGCTCGTAGAGTGAGAAAACATTAGTAACAGTCAAAAAATGTCACAGTCATGTCAAAAATAGTTTCAATTATTCACATCAATGAAACTTATTACGAGAGGGACTCATATTAAGACTACTTTATTGCTAGATAGGCTGCCGATAAGTTAAACTTGTAAAGTTAATAATTTAGTGTACAAAAATCAATTTGTAGTATAGCGATTAATTTGTTACTCAGAAATCAATTTTTTTGTTTTACTTGGCAATATGTAGCCGTGCAAAGGTGAAGCTTATGCCACAACCGGAGAATAAGCCCCCAAAAAGCCTGTCATCGTCTTGCTCATGTCTAGGTATCTGGACTCGGGTTCACACAGGCAACAATAACTCCGTTCAATACAATATCGAACATTTATTGTAGTTTCACTATACAGTGCGTTGGCGCAGTGGGTTAACAATCCCGCGCTATATCACATATGAACATTATCAAACATAGTCATCACAAACATCCTAGCAAACTATCTAGCATCTAGTCTATATATCCCAAATACACATGGGTTTAATCTATTAATCTATTGAGTCCCTCTAAGGCAGGCCCTGTTGCCTCTCTCACAGTCCGTCTGTCCTCTGACCGTCCACACGTGTCCCAATCCGACACGGGTGGCAACTCTGTCCGAGTTCCTCGTGGACCCCGCAATAGGCGGGTCACATCAGTGTCCACGGGACCATGGACTCAATGACCAGTCCTTTCGAGAAGGCTCTAGATTACTCTGGCCCTTGAGTGACTCACTTCTATCCCTTGGGCGGGAGTTGCAGCCCTTTAATTAATATCTATAACTGTGAGGCGGTGACATACAGCAGTATAAGAACTCACTCTATAGACAGTTTGGACATCGTGGTAATACAGCAATATAAGAACTCACTCTATAGAAAGCTTGGACATCGTGGTAATACAGCAATATAAGAATGCACTCTATAGAAAGCTTGGACATCGCAGTAATACAGCAATATAAGAATGCACTCTATAGAAAGCTTGGACATCGTGGTAATACAGCGATATAAGAACTCACTCTATAGAAAGCAAGTGCATCGCGGTAATACAGCAGTTTCATGCACCGATCTATTAAGCGAACAGCTTCCTCTGCTGACAGGTCTGGATTCTTTTCTAGTGCATCTCGCATTATCGGCTGCAATGTTGAAGTGAACGTCATTAACTAATTTCATCTGTTGTATAGTGGAGCAGAATCAGATGGAATAACTAACTGAACATATTGTAAGTGAGGTAGTAGTAGATGAAATAACTTATTTAATATATCGCATGGCGAGGCAGCAGTAGATGAAATAATTAATTTAATGGGTTGTCTTCTGAGGCAGGATTAGATGAAATAACTAATTTAATATATTGTATATTGAGGCAGCTATAGATGAAATAACTAATTTAATATATTATATAGTGAGACAGCTGTAGATGAAATAACTAATTTAAGATATTGTATAGCGAGGCAGCTGTAGATGAAATAACTAATTTAATATATTGTATAGCGAGGCAGTTGTAGATGAAATAACTAATTTAAGATATTGTATAGTGAGGCAGCAGTAGATGAAATAATTAATTTAATATATTGTATAGTGAGGCAGCTGTAGATGAAATAACTAATTTAATATATTGTATAGCGAGACAGCAGTAGATGAAATAGCTAATTTAATATATTGAATAGTGAGGCAGGATTAGATAAAATAACTAATTTAATGGGTTGTCTTCTGAGGCAGGATTAGATGAAATAACTAATTTAATGGGTTGTCTACAGAGGCAGCATTATATGAAATAACTAATATAATGGTTTGTCTACTGAGGCAGGATTAGATGAAATAACCATATAGGATAAAACCAGTGCAATGAAATCGACCCTGTTACTTTTACACCTATCTTTAAACTAAAGTAATGTGTTGTCTAGTGAGGTAGCATTAAATGAAATAATCCACCCAAGGCTGCCAGAATTTTTCAACCAATAGGGCAGTGCCAAGAAGTTAACCTACATACAAGGGTAGTGTAAACGCATTGTCACACGTCGTTCTTGATGATAATATCAATGTTCTTGATGATCGTTGCTTGATATTGTCGTGTGATGGTCGTTGTCTAGGTAACGATGTTCATGGTGTGTCAATTGAGCTATCTAACTGTCTCTTAATCCAACTCACCCCAGAAGTACACCTTCACCAGTCATGAAACAAGATTGAGTTGGCGCACATAATCATTTATTCCAGAAATAAGACGGACAGACGGAACATATATATATATCCAGAAACAATGTAATCCATAGAATATAAATATCCTCCTCACAATTTAACCAGCACACATCAATGCCTTCTCACGGCCTGCTTCTTATCTCAATCCACAAGACAGGTAATCCAGCTACTATCCACGGCTGGAAATCCTACAATACAACCCACACATTGGGTCGGAGCCACTGCTCAACTATATAACCCACTCTGGGTTTTAGGCCCTCACTCCCTATAGAACCCACTCTGGTTCAGGCCTGTCTTCATAACTCGGAGAACAACACAACACGGAGATCTCTAACTCCGCTTCTCCTTAGACTACCGATCAGTTCGGCATCTACACATCAACTCCCTGAAGTCCCTTGACTTCACACAAAGCTAACCTGTCCTTCCCCCATCCCCTGGGGTCCACGCTCACCCTTCCCATTATTTTATTTCTCAGGACTGGCTGTTTTCTCATAGCCAGGTCAGTCACTTTACTGTCTCCCACTCTCATCTCCATTCTTCCTCATGCCCGGTCACTCAACTCAATGTCAATGACCCAGGCTTATGTCATCACCCCCCTCTTAAAAGAAAACTTCGTTTTCAAATATTGGGAGACTAAAACTTACTAAACATGTGACCCAGACATATAGCCTGGGTAGCCCTAAGTATGGCTGCACCTTACTCAGCTACCACCCTAAATAATACATCAAATGCTCATAGTACACTCCCATATTCCCCACACATAAATACAACAACTTTCTATCTTGTGTATCAATGCATGAACTAATACATCACATAATAATAATACATCATAGAAAGCATTATACTTATGTACCCACAGGTCTCTTACTACTTCACGACCACACAATACTATTTGTGTACCGACCCTATATCAGGTGGTTCTGTTCTTGCATGAACCCTCCTCTGATTCCTGTCGATGCTGTGTCTACCTTTCATGTACCCATGACTCATGGTACCTCTACAATTACAACATCTGTTTGCTATCCCTAGCCCTGGGTCAGTAATGTCGCGAACACTCTTTTGACCTGACTCAACTTTCCTATCTGCATATTGCACCGTTACACTTGAGTCTCTGTTTAGTCTGAACTCTTTATTCAATCTTGGCCCATATATCTGGCACCTTGCTTTCTGCTGCATACGCCTTATGCCTATGTGCCCTGCACATGCACTATCCTGAGCTGTTCTAGTATATCGGTCTCTGTGTGCTAAAGGTACTGCTACTTGCCCACGTGCAGTTCTGCTATCTGAAAACCTGCGAGTGAGAACATTGTTCTTCCTCTCGAAGCACCATCTACCTTTCTTTGACTGCCTATGTTCTACTCTCCTACACCCTTGGGAACATTTGTTCAGAGTAGTATCTTGTCTCTGGGATTCACTAGCACTATATTTGGGATCCATTCTCATCTGCTCAGCTGTACTATCCTTGTCCTGAGTTCCTGTGTCTACTTCAAGTGCCTCTTCTACCTCAGCTATACTCTCTAATTTAGGTTCTCTTGTGGTAACTACCTCATTACTGCTTACACTATATTTTCGGTCCCAATAAACTACTTCCTCTTCTGTACAATCTTTAACTCCTATAACATTTCCTATGATCAAATCAGCCACTGGTGAGTCCAAAACACACGCTGTCACTCTTCCAGTGATATATGGTGTTTTTACTGTTATTATGGCTAATGGGTAGAACTCTACTGTGCCGTTGAATGTTATGCATCTAATCTTTTTCCCTGTATAATCCGAGGGATCTATTAAACTTCTCCTCACTCCGATAGACGTACATCCGGAATCCCTAATTGTTAACGCTGGTCTATCATTGACAAATCCCATGATGCATCTTCAGACTTCCTCCTTCATGTACTGCTGATCCTGCTTTCACTGTATGACCACATATTAGGACTGGCTGACTGTCTTTTTCAAAAAGAGGTTTGCACCCACTACAATCTTCATTGTTCAGCGTCTCAATTACTTGCGCTGCATTTGAGTGCTCTGTTTCTCTCATCCTACATTGATGGCTGATATGCCCATTCTTTCCACATTTGAAACAAGTAATCTCCCTTTTAGTGTTGTTCGTTGGTCCATCTGATGGTTGTGCATCACACTCTGCTGCCTTGTGTCTCCAGCTCCCACAATTCCAACATCCGGCATAATTTTGACGTCTCTGGAAGTTCCCTCTTCTATATGGGTACCGTCCTACTCTGCCAACATTGTTTCCTCGGAAACCATTATCTTGAGGTTCTTGCTGCTCACCTTTCTGTGCTGAATCCACACTTTTCGCCCTTGGTCTGATGACTGGATTCTGGTCCTGTTTAGTGTACGCTGCACAGACTATTTCCTCACTCATTAGTTTCCCAATAGGAAATGCAGTCATGTTAGGATGTGCAGTCATATAGTTTTGCCCTAACTGAGACATTGTGTCTATGTCCTTTGGCTTCCGTTCCTCAAAGAACGCCACTAAATTAGAATTGCATGCAGATACTACCTTGTCTCTTAACATTAGATCTACTAATTTATTAAAATCTTTCCCTACTTCTGCAAGCTCCATCCATTTGTTAAATGTATTCTTTACTGTGTTAACAAAGTCTGTGAAATCTTGATTTGTCTCTGGCACTAACTGTCTAAACTTTGTTCTATATCCATGCTCAGTGAGTTGGAACTTTGTCAGCAAACGTTGACGTAAGATAGTGTAGTTGTTTCTTTCTTCTACAGGTAAATTGAACATGGTGTCTAGTGCCTTGCCCGTAAGAAATTCGCCAAGTCGCATCGCATACTCTGCTTCTGGAATGCCTAATGTTTTTACAGACGATTCGAATCTCCCAAGATAGGATTCAAGGCAATCCCGGTCCGTAAAATATGGCAGTTTTAATCTCTGTGACGACTGCGATGGTCTTCTGCTTTCCTCATTTTGACCTTTCGAAGATATTTCTAGTTTTCTTAACTCGATTTCAGTTTGCATCTGACACTTGATCTTCTCTTTCTCAATTTCCATTTCAGCTAACTTTACTTCCTGTAGACGTTTGTTTTCCATTTCAGCTAGTTTTACTTGTGTCTCTTCTCTTCCTGTAGACGCTTGTTTTCCATTTCAGCTAGTTTTACTTGTGTCTCTTTCTCTTCCTGTAGACGCTTGTTTTCCATTTCAGCTAGTTTTACTTGTGTCTCTTTCTCTTCCTGTAGACGTTTTGCCTCGCGTTCATTATGCCTCTCCTCTCTTTCAATCTGTTTTTGTTCTTTTGCTTCGGCATACTCCTGTAACTCTTTACCTTTCAGGCCTATTCGTTCACCTGCTTCAATATAGTCCATTAAAGTAGGCATCTTGTACTTGCGGACACGTTGCTGTCTGTCAGCCAACTATAAATGTAAAGACTCTGCTACTAGTCCTTTGTGTGCCTTCAATACGTACACTACCACTCCTTGTGCACGTAACTTCGTAGTGCTAAAATATCACTCTGTACTCACCCAGTCACTCTATAAGCACTAGGTAGTGAGGGGGAAAGTATCACCTATACTCCCTTATATCTATATATCTATGACCAATAGTTGTATAACATTTCTGGAAATATTGTTAAACATACATATAAATACATATACAAAACGAATGAATGATAACACTAAATGTTGTCTATAAAAACGTTAGACTCACAAGCCAAGTACACGGAGACGGTGATCACACAGAAATAAACCACAGTAACAACCACAAGCTTGTGTAGGGACACCCACAGTGCGCGTAACATATAAACTGACTCAGATACCACTAGATAGTAGACACGACCAAAAGTGCACAATAATAACATATATCCGAACACAGCAAATATCATATGCAAATATTATGAAAAGAAAGAGAAACAAAACAATTTATAGCATCAACATATACACAGATCTGACGTCAGACAACTCGGCTCTAGATATTGGTTAAGACTATTCCAATGCCACTGCACGACACGTTAACTCATTAACGTTTTCCTTACAAAAATATCGTAAGCACCAGAAAGAAAAATAAATTTTTGTGCTGTATCCCGACTCTCGAGAAACACCCCAAAAATCCCCTACTCTTGACAAACACTGGACCACATACAAGTAACAGCTTAACAACCGAAAACAATATTTATAAGACAATGAGCAGCAAACAGAATGTCCAACTCGTTGGCCGACAAATTTGTGCCCATTAATCCGTCGCCACAAGTTCTTTTTTTGTTTGTGTTAATAGTTATTCGCAATCCGCTGGAAATGTCTACGACGCTAGATTTCAAACCGACTTCTTGTTTTGTTGAGTGGTTACTGAATTCACGTGGTGATCACAAGTTCCAACTGTCGACAAAAGTTGAAGATGATAGTGATATCCAAACTGTTCTGTCTCGACACAGTCCGTAACGTTATTGTACTTTCTCTGTACGTGGTGGCACCACAGTAATAATCCAAAGTGTTCTTTCGATTGTCGTACGAATTGAAGATGATGGTAATTATCCCAAAATGTTCTGGATTGCCGTTACCCGACAAGATTCACCAAAAAGAAAAGGAGAATGGCAGCCAATGTTCAGCGCTTTAATTTTGTACAGTCAGATCTTTTTGTGTGCAACTATGCTCGCGGAGATGCCACGTCATCAATCGTTGACAAAATGTTTGCTGATTATAAGGTAATGAACACAAAGGGCTTTTAACAAAGGCGAACATAAAGTCTTGTTTCACACAAAAACAGCTTGTTTATCCAGTTCCACTATGGAACATCTCAGTAACTTTCCACTGTCCCCAGCCTTGACCTTGCCGGACACCTCAAGTCAGTACCTCAGTCTTCTTTGTCACAATAATACACACTGTAAACTGACCGGACACTTTTCCCGTTATACAAAAACACTTTCCACACAACTTCTCAGCCCCGACCCAGCTGTGAACGAAGTAATGTCCGGAAATTTTCCGTTCTCCACGACACCTGCCGTGCCCCAACCCCTGTGGTACACTACCCCTGTATGTCACCCTTCCCGGTGAACAGCAAATGTCAATTTTCTCAGTGTATTCTACACATTCGTTAACTCTCCCCTTCCCGGGAGTTCAATGTTCTCGTAAACAGCGCTGACCCGAATTGTCCGTGGAGACTCACACTTCCACCGGCCTTTTTCGTTGTGTTACCTGTGGTGAAATTCGTCACTTGTCGTCCCGCAACCAAAACAGTGCGTTGTCTCCAGCACACACACACACACAAATTATCCCACCACACACACGATGTTGAGACGAAATTGCTCGCTGTCTTCGATCCTGTCTTTATCACCGACAGCGGATGTCCTACACACACACACGCTGCCCTCGCCACTCTGGATTCAACACTGGTCTTTCATTGCCGCGTCTGCTAGTTTCAGCACTACTGCCTGGTATCAAATTTACCTGTCACCGTAATGGACTCTCCCGGTTAGTCTGTATGGCGTGTCTTTATCACCCCCTCTCGCTTCAGCGATATGGTTGGTTCCAATTCACCTGTAGTGGACTTGACGTGAACTGTCTGTAGCCAGTTACCGCACGGAGAAAAACTCAGTGTTTATACGGTGGACACACTCCGCTGTCCACACTCTCTCCGCGAAGAGCCCACAAATATCTCAGAATGACAACACTGTCTATATTGTTCTTGATCGGACGAGCTCTCAGATACTCCTTACTAAGCGACGAGCACCCAGATTGTCACACGTCGTTCTTGATGATAATATCAATGTTCTTGATGATCTTTGCGTGATATTGTCGTGTGATGGTCGTTGTCTAGGTAACGATGTTCATGGTGTGTCAATTGAGCTATCTAACTGTCTCTTAATCCAACTCACCCCAGAAGTGCACCTTCACCAGTCATGAAACAAGATTGAGTTGGCGCACATAATCATTTATTCCAGAAATAAGACGGACAGACGGAACATATACATATCCAGAAACATTGTAATCCATAGAATATAAATATCCTCCTCACAATTTAACCAGCACACATCAATGCCTTCTCACGGCCTGCTTCTTATCTCAATCCACAAGACAGGTAATCCAGCTACTATCCACGGCTGGAAATCCTACAATACAACCCACACATTGGGTCGGAGCCACTGCTCAACTATATAACCCACTCTGGGTTTTAGGCCCTCACTCCCTATAGAACCCACTCTGGTTCAGGCCAGTCTTCATAACTCGGAGAACAACACAACACGGAGACCTCTAACTCCGCTTCTCCTTAGACTACCGATCAGTTCGGCATCTACACATCAACTGCCTGAAGTCCCTTGACTTCACACAAAGCTAACCTGTCCTTCCCCCATCCCCTGGGGTCCACGCTCACCCTTCCCATTATTTTATTTCTCAGGACTGGCTGTTTTCTCATAGCCAGGTCAGTCACTTTACTGTCTCCCACTCTCATCTCCATTCTTCCTCATGCCCGGTCACTCAACTCAATGTCAATGACCCAGGCTTATGTCACGCATATACTGAAATATAACATGACAAACCTGTGCTATATAAGCCCCATAACCACAAGCTACAGAGGGAGACTCGTAAGCTGTACCAATTAAGTCAACATAGCCAGTGAATCTGTTATTAACAAAAAACACATTTGAATTTAATACATATCCATACCACAGAAACTGGGAGAGACAATTGGCATCACATTGGACGAAAATGACGAGATATGATGAGAATGTATCTATTTTAGAGGCTCTTCAACGGGCTGTGCTGAAAGCGACGTTCTGCAAAGATACTGTTGCATGAGAGGAATATATGTATCCGTTTGCTGCTTTGAACTCAAGCGTAGTCCACACACGTGTTACTACCACTAGCAGCTGCCACTACCGGATAGTACATTGGACTGATTTTGTGTGTAGGTTAGCTTGCCTTAATACCAGTGTTCCTCGCCATCAGGCCAACCCACTCCGACTTCTGAGGTTCTTGTAATTTACATCCCCAAGTCAACATATTAGTCCAACTGTCCAGTGTAGGGGATGAACCCGCTACCTCGTCATCAGCACATCGGAAGTGTAAGAGCGAGTGCACTCTTATTTATTTAATCCGTCTAATCCACACACAGACAACACATCCAATACCACGGACAGATAGAAAAACCAATGACCAAGTACAGTACTACAAGAAACAAATGAAAACCATAAACTGATTAGAGAAATTGGACGTGACAGTCACAATATTTTGGGCACGTTATGAGAAGAAATAAATTGGAGAGCTTGGTGACAGCTGGCAAGATCGAGGGGAAGAGAACAAGGGGAGGGCAGAGAAGTAAATACCTGGATGGCTTGGCCACGTTGTATGGTCGAGACAGGAACGCTGAGCTGATCCACGACTCTGGTGATCGAGTGGGATGGCAAAACATGACCGCCCACGCTTACCAGCATGCATATGATGAACATGATCTTCTTATTCTTTTGTTCGATTGAAATATGTCTATAACTGCAATGTTGTCTCTTGTATGAATTTAACTGTCTTTTTTTAGTTCACTCAGCGATCCATAGAGTTTATCTTCCACTGTCGTCTCTCTAGGCCAGAAGGTTTGCCTAGACATGTTGTAATTTGGGCAGTCTTGGAGTATGTGCTCTGCTGTCTGCGACGCCAATCCACATGTGCACATGGCTGATTCACCAATCTTGAATTTTGTATACATGTGGTTGCGTAATCTATTGTGTCCTGTTCTGAGGCGCAGAATAATTTGTTCTGGTCTGTCCATAATGTGGTAGTCATCTTGAGCAGGTTTTGGTGGCTTTCTGACTGATTTGATCATTCTTTTCTTTTGGTGATATGTAACAGGCATATCAGGCTGTTCTTCTTTTGCTCCTTCCTTAGCCAATCGGTCAGCTCTATCGTTTCCAGGTATTCCACAGTGAGATGGTATCCACTATATGGTGACATTATGCTGACTGCTAATTTCAGAAAGTAGTGTCCTTAGTCCTGGCAATTTCCCAGACAGGAGCGCCTCAAGTACTGATTTCGCATCTGTCAATAGCACCACAGGCTTGTGTACCATGGCTGGTATTTAGTAATTTATCTGTTGCTATCTTGATTGCCTCAATTTCAGCATCATAGTTATGGCAGTACTTTCCTGTTGGTACTCTGGCCGTGTCCCTAATATTATTTGGGTATTCTATGTACACTCCCGCTCCTCCATTTCGAACAGCATTTTGTGCTGACCCATCCGTGTAGACTCTGATTCAGAGGTTCTGTGGGTATTCTTCATCAAGGAAGCTGAGAGTGGCTGTTCTGTTCTTCCTTGTCAAATACTCCTATCACTTTTGTGTGATGACATCAGCAGCAGCAATTTCTGCCGGCAATTCTGGTGATACCGAGGGTGAGTGCGCTTTCTGCGCAACTTACACCTGCAAATTTTACATAATAGAACCTAAAAGCATCCTGTAACGATTTTTATTTAAAAAAATATATTTTAAAAAAAAAACCTTTATTGAGTGTTAAAAAATTGTGCAATTGTATTGTTAGTATTTTAACAGGCGTGTGTAACAATACTTGTATACAGTGGATCAACAAGTAACTTCTGATGTATTCATTTTACAACAGGCTTTATTTGTTCATGATGGCGATACAAAATCCAAGGACCTCTAAATTGTGATGTTGTCTTCTCTTCTCTCGTCCTTAGTGGTCACTAACCACAACAAGCTACGTCACGACTTGAGCATCCTTCTTACTGTTCTATCAGGATGCTCAAGCGTGCTGTAGTCTTGCACCCCTAAGCTAATACAGATATGGTATTAATTCTGCTACACATCCCTTTCTTTAAAAAGACTTTTCTCTTCAAAGTCTTAACTCCTAATCCCTTTATCCTACACCTTCTCTCCTTCCCCCCATAATTTCTCTAAGCCCCAAACTAACTTAAGTAAATATTTCCTCTTCGTTTCTAGCCCTTCAAAACAAAACATAACATATATTATTTACATATCCTATCACAAAAACCCTTTCTTGTATAGGTATCTATTATACCTCAATAATATTTAAATCTCAGTTTTATACAATACATCATAACACATATGGGTACCTTTTTGAAATACTTCTTCTTCTCTTCATAAGCAATCCGCTTAACTCTTCTTATCACGAACTCAAAAAATTCAAAACTCTTCTGATACTACCTCAACTCCCTATTGTCATCACTAACCGTATTACCTCCACATTACTACTTTTCTACTTTCAACTAACCTGAAATCACTTGCACACGATAGGAAGATAAAGAATCGGTGCGCACCGGAGATTCAAAGAAGTAGAACTCTTCCTCACAAAAACCACACTCAGCTAAATCACACACACCTTTAGCCCCCTATGTCATTTGAGACTTTATGTAATAAAGTCTAAAACAATTATATCTTCTACAGTTCACTTATACCACTTATTATGGCAACAGTTTACTCTGCTATCTACAGCATCAAGCATCAACCATCAAAAATTTTATGCACTCCCAAATGACCTCAAGACCTCTTTCCCCATTATACACATCACCTCACATAACTAACCTCCCTCAGAATTCCCTCTAAATCTCGCCGAAAACTTCAGCAACCCCCTAATGTCCATTTATTATGGGCATTTCTCCTGAACCTCAATTTATGCCGTTATCAACAGCAACAATACCACTGCCACTGAACTCATGTCTGTGGCCGCTTGCAATCAACGTTATTCTTTCTCAGTCCATATATTACGGACCTCCCAAAACCCCATGTTATTTAATCTATGTTCTCTGTAACCACAGCACTCCACCCTGACAATTGTTTATTTCTGCCTAACGTACTTACCCCCCTTTACTATTGTACTGATATCCACAGTATATAGTTATTCTTCGAAGTAAAACATGGGATTCAATTCATGTTTTACTAATTGCCTTGGCGCTGTCTGGCGTAGCACGTTACCCACTTCTTCTTCTATAAGCCAGCCAGTCTGCTATTACATCATGGCTCTAAATCCATGTTTACTTCCGACCCCATGGAAGCCATGTTCTAAACTTTCCCCTCATTTACCCCACTGCTATATACATTAGTTACGTTAATCTTTTCTTTCCCAATATGGCATCCAATCCATACATATTCAATCAATGCTGACTTAATGTATCTCCTATTTTTAACTCCCGCAGAACCCTTTTTCTTGAGTAGTAACCCCATTTAAGTATGGCATATGTTTCCACAACTTCACAGCCACTATATCCTTAACCTCTCAACGCTGACTATCACAGCAATCCCACCAACAGAATATACTCATGAACTTATTATTCACAAAGAGAATGTGTCTCTCTACTAGTCCTCAGTAGTTTATTACTATTTTCTGAACGAAGGGTTCTATATAAAGCCCCGTGTATTGTTTTTATACTGGACAAAACCATAACTGTTTGTAAATTACACTCAACTTAACCAATTTCTAACATATTTATAAACAAGGTAATTCTTATTTAACACACAAAACAATTCACTTAAATTATGAGGTAAGAGAAATAAAATCACAACAGGACATCATACCCCCCCCCCCCCCCCCCCAGTTTTTATACATCATTTATCTTTCCCCTCATATCAAATAAAGGCATCAACTAATTCAAAGAAAAACATATTTCAGAATAATTAACATACATCCTATCCATTGTTAGTCTCTTTTATGGACTAACAATAACTTATTTATCTATTAATAAAACTCAACAAATTCAATTTTAAAATCAAATGTCAATCATTCTACAAAACCAAGTCAATAAAAAAAATACTATAACATATTATATATGAAGCATTGAAAGCTCAATTCAATAAAAACAACTGTCTTCTCGCTAAAGAGAAGTTTATCCCCAACCTTTATCAAACAATAATTCACCTAGAATTGACTACTTAAAGTAACCAAGCAAGATTGAACTCTTCTACGAACCAATGTAATACATATCTATTCATTACAAGCGCTATTCTTACAACCGTAATAAAAACGCTCAATTCTAGGCCAATTAACCTGCATTAATCCCAATATATATATATATATATATATATATATATATATATATATATATATATATATATATATATATATATATATATATATATATATATATATATATATATATATATGTTGTTACCTACAGACTATATCATAACGCAGAACAATATTTGTTCCCTCAACAAAAATCATTAATCAACAAATGACCGTACTTTTTCTAGGAGTCAATCATTGATTCTCTCCCCTCACAATATTCTATCTTTTACCAAACTAACTCCTAACACATCACAATATCTGGAATATAACCCTAAACATCCACTGTAAACTACAGTTCAAATCACTTCATCCACTACTAGTGTGGCGACTATCTCACTGTACCACCAGTCATCTATCTACTAATAGAACCTGTGGCTCGGCACACTAGTTGTTTCTCCTAGATTTGCACCAGGAATTACTACAACTACTTAATCATTACCGTTAACTACGGTATCTCCACCATGCTACATCCAACAAAATAAATGTCTATTTACCATCGACTCCACCAATACATCTACCTACTATATTTGTCAATAACTAATTCTAATTTTAAGTCTCTCGTCTACCCGACGCAACCAACTAACGTATCATTACTTTCCAACATCTCACCAGAAATACTCTAAACTATCCTCAACTTTTCTCTTAACTTCGTTCACACACCGCGATGGTATTCAAGCCAGTCACACTTATCAGAACACGTTCTCTAGCTACTCTATTTATAACACTCCGACATTCATTTAGCCAATCTTGTTTACCTCACTATCTTTCACCACTATTTCTATCCATCGGGACTCAGAAACAATAAACAACACCGCACATGACTAACGACAAATCTCACTCCGACTGGGCAAACCATACTCTCTCAATTCTCTGTATCAGTCATTCTTGTTTCGACTAGTCTCTGCCAACACTACTAAATCTGTTTCTTGAAACATCATTCAAAACGTTACCTCTCTTTCCGTCAGCCTGTCATACAACTTTCATTAACTCTGTCTAACGTCAGATATTCTAACCAAAAGACATCACCAATCTCTAATCATGTTCTTTCTACCTCTCAATTTTCGCATACTCAGTTACTCTATGCTCTACGTTTTATCAACGTCACTTATCAGCCACTCTTCGCATATTCACACGGTATTCGTGTTTGCTCGGACAGTGATACACAACCTCGCTCTCATCTCACGACTACTCTCGCATCGCGACAACCTAACGTGCCCATACCATTACTCCAAAAAAACAATTTAGACGCCAATTCAACATTCCAGCAATCACTCACCACAATCTAAGCGTATCGATCTCCTCCACACACATTGACACAAGATATATCAACCGCGCAACTATTACATTTTATCCATGTACTTCACTTAGACGACGTCTCCAAACCTCACTCCTACTTCACTCATCGCGACGAACACCTGTTTGTCTACAGTTATACTCACGTACGAACAACGCATAACCAGACGAATTACTCAACAGGACTTTCACAATTCTACTGCTTTCTTATTTCTACTTTTCTCAATCATTCACTCCTTTCAAAGGTCAGAACCTATACATTATCTCTCGCAACTTATATCTCTTTTATACACTAACCAGCACTATCAACTATCTCTCAGAACAAACCTCACTCCGACGAGTCACTAACCTCGTAACTATCATTCTAAACTTCTCCACACAACAACTTTCTCAGATTTAATCACCTCTTCTTTCTCCACAAGCATCATATAATTACGTCATCCCCATCACCAAGACCTCGTATTCTTCAAGCATCAACTTCTACAGTCTTTTACTCTTAATATTCTCGCGTTCAACTGGCTATTTTACACATGATACTCAATTTATCCTCAATCTATATCTCCTCATCAGACACTCTCGGTTCACCTGTCAACAATACTATACTTACTTCTCAAACCACCAAGCGAAACTATCTCAGACATCACGTCATAGCTCTGAGTCGAACCATCTCAAACAACACATCAACTCTAGTACGAGCATTCATAATTAGTTTATCTCTCCCTCTGCTGAATATACCCTACTTTAATCACACCAGTTATACATCACTCAACGTGATAAACTCTCTCTATCTAGCCATTCCGGACAAGGGACATTTCAATTTCTACCTTGTTTACTCTCCCTATATCGCAACCAAACACAAGATATTCTTTATAACGCATCCACGTAGAATATCAGTTGTCGTGACTCTCTATCCTCAACAACACTATTGTCTACCCTGTATCATATGATGCTACACCAAAAAAATTCATCTGCCTATTTTAGACAGCCCATATGTATTTGCTCAAACCGCAATTCCTCTCATAATCTAAAACAATGCTATATGTCCTTCTTCACCCTCGGAATTCTAGCAGCCATAGGGTGCATCTAATTTAAATATTTCATTGTCTCCCAGTACATTAGTACGTCTTTCTTCAATTATGTCATCTTCACTATCTGTTTTTAATCTGTTGTTAAAGTACTCAGGTCTTAAGGTCATATATATTCTATTTTTTTCTAAGTCCACATTTCTGTCGTCGAGTAAATTTCCGCCTATCATGTCTATTATTTATTCTTGTCTTAAATGCTTTATTTCATTTACACTTTTTGTATGTTTTGCGCGGTCTGCTCACTGTTTTTTGTTATATCTTACATAACGTTTTATATGCTCCCCGTTTCGTCTTTCAGATGACACACTGATTAATAGTTCCTCATCAGACTCATAGTAGTTAATGCAGGACACGTCGATCCTATTCCCATAGTCGGCTAGAACGTATGCCTTTCTCTTACTCTATTTCCTCATAATCCGGTTCTGTACAACTCCATATCTTTACTGACACTAATTCTCTCCATAACCTGATACTCTCACACCTAACATTCCTACACCATTAGGATTAGGTTATGTTCATTTACCCATGAGGAACTTGACATACCATTCGTCGTACCTCTATTAACTATCATACTGTTAATATTTCTTTCTCCAGTACTTTTCCTCACCTGTCTTTTAACATCTTTGGTACTTGTCTGTTTATCTTTCTTAATTTCAACCGTGTCTCCCTTAGTCAAGTTAGTTGGTTTTGACTGAGTCTCTACTAACTCGTTTTGACTTCCCTTTGTTTATCTTGGTTGGTTGGTTGTACTGGACCTTTTTCTCTACTGTATCAACCTGTGTTTGTGTGTTCCGTTTTCTACCACTTCAATCACCTGTGTCTGAGTCTCTTGGTCTATTTTCTTCTTTTCTTGTCTAAGAGTCAGATTCGCAACCAGTTTTAGTTGAATGCCTACTTAAGTTTTCTACTCTGTGCACTTTAGACCCTGACCTCGAGCAATTACTGTCTCCGTCTTTGTTCAAACCAGTTCGTCAACGTTTTTTTTCCTAGCAGTCTTGTATGGGTATGGCCACTTCTCATCTTTTATGAAAGGTCTCTCTCAAGGGACCATTATTGGTATCTATAAACACCTATACCAGTCCGACCTTTCACCATAGCCGTATGTTCTCACCCGTCTTTTACCCTATATACATCAGTCTTGGTTCGTCATTAACCATATATTGGTCTTCGGTCCTTATTAAGCAGGCTGGTCTCCTGAGTATCCTTTTCCTACTCGATTACAGTCTACCAAATCTATAAGCTCTTGTCTAGTCTTCTGTCTGCAACGTTTCTACAAAAGTTTTCTATCATTAACTGCCAACATTTTAACTCTTACCCAAACATGTACTGATTACGTTTAATTCTATACAGTAGTGTTAATCATACTTATTTCTCTGTAAAATTCACTATCAAGCGTGAAACAATATTCCTACTTCTTCCTTTATATTTCTTGGTAACCTGAAAAAAAAAACGCGTCTTGAGGCTTAGCTGAATTACTTTTCAATTATTCCTGTTTCTTACTGTGCCGTGATGGCATTCTGCCTGTTGCCATACCCTGGATATTTTGCCTATGCTGAAATTATTTCACTATACACTTATACAAAAGAAATTCACATTTATAACAATATATCTAAATGATCTTATTAAAATCACATTAAAAAATGCACTCTCCTAGCGTTAGGGACTTTAACTAATTACGTCAAGCATGTCTTCCATGATCCAAAGAGAAGCGTGAATTCACGTAGGCGTTGAAAATTTTCCTTGTCACTGGTCACACGTATAACGCAAACGTCTGGTAGTGTCTGTATTCTGAAGCCATCAAACACGATTTCGTAATTTAGGTGCACATTCTTTTGTCAAACGTCTAAGTTCGTTACTTCACTTTCAGCCCGGACGGGCCCTACCAGACTTGCGGCTTTTTTCCCCCTAACAGGGCTCTTCAAGGCGTCGACTTGGGAAAGCGGACTCTAGCTCGAATAAAATGATTAATTTTGGATCCTCTCTTCAGCAGGTCGGCCACCCTATTGAAATGTTCTGCTTTTTGTGAAAAACATTCTGATTGCGAGAGTTTCACGATGCGCAAACGCGGACTGTATTTCTCGTAATTTCCACACGACGGAGACAATAAGTGTTGATCAATATAAGCTCTGTTTTTCTTCAGGTCCTCAAAGTCAATGTGTAAATGAGCATAACAGCGGAAGAAAACAGAGGGCTCTGCAAACGAAGTTCTCTACTTGAATCGCAGGTGTTTATAGCTGATTGAGATTTCTTTGCCTAGTATGTAAAGGAGGCTTGACCTTCAAACAACAAAGGTTCACTTAACGGCTGTAATAATGCAGTTCAAAACCTCATAGCAATTGACACAAAAATCACGTTTGCTTGATGTATTTATGCGGAGAAAAGCTTAATAAAACTCCCCAGGAATATGTTAGTAGATGGGCCTCCATTCAAAAAATCTTGATGCGTATAAGTTTAATTTAGGGTAGTCCGAAACATTCCGAAAAACGCTTAAATTTTAGGTGGTCGATTTGAACGTTCTTTTGTTTTTTTTTTATTTAAAATGAATGTCTAAGTAATTAGCTCATACCTCAACAAGTTGTTGGTGATAAATTTTTCCATGACAGTCCACTTTAGCAATGTGGCATGGTTGACTTTCGGACTTCACGTTGTAACACGCGACATTCCAAGTAAAAAATCGTAATCACTGAGTGTGCGGCGCCAATTATCCATCTGTAACCAATGTATGTGGTATACGTGGCATCAACAAGTAACTTCTGATGTATTGCATTGTTAAAGTAACACAGGCTAATTAAATTCATGTTCATGTGTGTAGGAGACACACGATACAAAATCCAAGAACCTCTAAATTGTGAGGTTTCTTGTTTCTCTGTCTTTCGGCCTTTAGTGACTCAATAACCACAACAAGGCTACGTCACGACTTGGCATCCTTCTTACTGTTCTATAGGATGCTCAAGCGTGCTGTAGTCGCACCCCTAAGCTATACAGATTATCGGTATTCATTCTGCTA